>SJYO01013871.1:54639438-54669415 GCA_006410555.1 Capra ibex | reverse complement strand
CTACCTTAAGGTCAACTCGATAAAGTGTAGGACTTTCTACTACGACACTTTCACGACGTGAGTTATACGGTCGTTTAAACCTTTTGAGTCGTCGCCGGTGTCCTGACCTTTTCAAGTCACAAGTAAGGTTAGGGTTTCTTTCTGTTACGGTTTCTTACGAGTTTGATGACGTGTTAACGTGAGCAGAGTGTACGATCATTTCATTACGAGTTTTAAGAGGTTCGGTCCGAAGTCGTTATGTACTTGACACTTGAAGGTCTACAAGTTCGACCAAAATCTTTTCCGTCTCCTTGGTCTCTAGTTTAACGGTTGTAGGCGACCTAGTACCTTTTTCGTTCCCTCAAGGTCCTTTTGCAGATAAAGACGAAATAACTGATACGGTTTCGGAAACTGACACACCTAGTGTTCTTTGACACCTTTTAAGAACTTCTTTACCCTTATGGTCTGGTGGACTGGACGGAGAACTCTTTGGACATACGTCCAGTCCTTCGTTGTCAATCTTGACCTGTACCTTGTTGTCTGACCAAGGTTTATCCTTTTCCTCACGTAGTTCCGACATATAACAGTGGGACGAATAAATTGAAGATACGTCTCATGCAGTACTCTTTGCGACCCGACCTTCTTCGTGTTCGACCTTAGTTCTAACGGCCCTCTTTGTAGTTATTGAAGTCTATACGACTACTGTGGTGGGAATACCGTCTTTCACTTCTCCTTGATTTTTCGGAGAACTACTTTCACTTCCTCCTCTCACTTTTTCAACCGAATTTCGAGTTGTAAGTCTTTTGCTTCTAGTACCGTAGACCAGGGTAGTGAAGTACCCTTTATCTACCCCTTTGTCACCTTTGTCACAGTCTAAACAAAAAACCCCCCCGAGGTTTTAGTGACGTCTACCACTGACGTCGGTACTTTAATTTTCTGCGAATGAGGAACCTTCTTTTCAATACTGGTTGGATCTATCGTATAAGTTTTCGTCTCTGTAATGAAACGGTTGTTTCCAGGTAGATCAGTTCCGACACCAAAAAGGTCATCAGTATATACCGACACTCTCAACCTACCACTTCTTTCGACTCGCGGCTTCTTAACACGAAAATTTGACACTACAACCCCTTCTGAGAACTCTCAGGGAACCTGACGTTCCTCTCGGTCGGTCAGGTAGGATTTCTTTTAGTCAGGACCCACAAGTAACCTTCCCGACTACAACTTCGACTTTGAGGTTATGAAACCGGTGGAGTACACTTCTCGACTGAGTGACCTTTTCTGGGATTACGACCCTTCCTAACCCCCGTCCTCCTCTTCCCCTACTGTCTCCTACTCTACCGACCTACCGTAGTCACAGAGTTACCTGTTCCCAAACCCATCTGAGGTCCTCAACCAGTACCTGTCCCTCCGGACCGCACGACACTAAGTACCCCAACGGTTCTCAGTCTCTGCTGACTCGCTGGTTTGACTTGACTCCGCTGGTAGTTGGTCTCGTGTACAGGAAAGATCCAAGGAAGTAAGGGATTCCCAAATTTCAAAAATACTACTAAATTCAAAGTCTGATACATTCCGTTTTTGTTTGTTTGTTTGTTTTCAGAAACTCCCAAAGGGACCACCGAGTCACCATTTCTTAGGCGGACGTTACGTCCTCGGTGCCCAAACTAGGGACTGGACCCTTGTAGGGTGTACACGTCTCGTTTATTCTGACACGAGACGTTGACGACTCGGACACGGGATCTCGGCCCCTCGGCGTTGATGGCTCCGGACGACCAGGACTTCGGACACGAGTCCTCGTTCTCTTCGGACGTCGCTCTTCGGACGTCGGACGTCACTTCCCATCGGGAGTGAGTGGCGTCGGTCTCCTTTCGGACACGTCGTTCTTTCTGGATCGTGTCGGTTATTTATTTCTTTCCTGTTAGATCCCATAATAAATTTTTTGTTTTTAGAAACTTTGTCCTTGTGAAGAATAACACTAAGATATCTCAACTCAGGTTGTATTAGAGTGTTACGGATCAACTACGTCAGAGACTTTCCCCTCTTACTTCTTGTCTACCAAAGAATATACCCGTTGCTGTGACTAAAGGTAGAATACGAACCCAAAGACGTGCGGGCTCCGTCAGTCGAAATTCAGTACATTCGTAAACTCCTTCTTTGACATGTAAAGTATATTCTAGCATAAAGCTATTTGGGTATCAAGTGTTGTCCCCCCGACCCACTATAAGAGGTCTGTACTCAGGGAGAGAAAGCCGTGTCAACCCGAGTAAATAGTCCCGGACCTTATTAAGAAAAGACACTACCCAACACGACATTTACCCAGGAGCCACGGCAGTGTCTCCGAGGAATTTATAGACGAACGTAAAGTCTTGTCACAAATCTAGTGTAAAGTTACGTACCAGAAGAGTATTGCCTAGCGGACGGGGACATAAGGTTTAAACTGTTTTATACCACGAACTAAGATTGGATAGTAAGTATCTCTCCCACTGTTGAGAATTCTCTTCGTCAACTTGAGATATGTCAAGGGAAGAACGGATTGACGAAAAATACTTGTAGTTATTATGTTTGAGTCCACTTCAAAAGACTTTAAGTCAAAGTAAAAAAGTAATTAGGACCATTTATTAACTGGCTAAAAGAACTGAGTACAAGTAACTAGAGATAACAGTCAAGACTCCGATAAAGAGACATCTGTATCGAAGACTTGAAGAGTGATCCCACAAACACAACATAAATTCCTAAGGGAAAAAAGGAAACACATAGACCTAATCTGAATCTGAAATTTTTGACCACGCATTCGCTGCGAACTAGAGTTTATTGACATTTACGTCTCGACTAAAGACCCTCTATTGAGACATGATTCCTGATCTGTCCTTTTAATGTCATAGAAAGGCAAAATTAAGTAAATTACTTAGTAGTCAACCCCTATCGATACCCAATCCCAAACTCAGAGAGGTCCTACAACCGTAAAAAAGAAGAAGAGGAGTTTTTAGACTTTCACTTTCAGTAAGTCAGTACAGGCTGAGAGACGTTGGGGTACCTGATATGTTAGGTACCTTAATAGACTCGGTCGTATGACCTCGCCCATCGGAAAGAGAAGAGGTCCCCTAGAAGGGCTTAGTCCCTAGCTTGGGTCCAGAGGGCGTAACGTCCGTCTAAGAAATGGTCGACTCGGTGTTCCCTTCGGGTTCTTATGACCTCACCTATCGGATAGGAAAGAGGTCGTCTAGAAGAGTTTGGTCCTTAGTCGGACCCCAGAGGACGTAAAGTCCTCCTAAGAAATGGTTGACTCGATGGTCCCTTCGGGGCTTTCAGGTGGGGGTCAAATAGCAGAGCTACTTTACACTTTAGAGTTCAGAGTTACTTGGAGTGAAGTTAAAGATGAGGTCAACCTCCTAAGGTAAAATGTCTAACATGAGGTCAAGGATTCTTCCGTGCATTCTTTAAAGGACCGACCCTGTTTTGGGAGGTGTTTCTATATCTCTGTCACCCTTTAAATCTGTAGTATTTTAAGTCAGAGATAATGTGTCTACTCTGGTCTCAAGTCTGTCCAGTTCATTGGACTGGTTCCAGTGAATCGTGTAATCGACGTCTCGGTCCCGTTCTGGGTAGGTCACGAGACAAGTGGTGTTGGTAGAGACGGATCTCATATTCGGTGGACCGACGACGGTAGAGGAATAATATGAACGAATGCGAGTAGAAGGATGGAGGGTACTCAGTCAATGATGGACCGGTGGGTAAAGTATAATACGGAAAGATAGTATGGTACCACTCTTTCAACCGAATTTCGAGTTGTAAGTCTTTTGCTTCTAGTACCGTAGACCAGGGTAGTGAAGTACCCTTTATCTACCCCTTTGTCATCTTTGTCACAGTCTGAAATAAAACCCCCCGAGGTTTTAGTGACGTCTACCACTGACGTCGGTACTTTAATTTTCTGCGAATGAGGAATCTTCCTTTCAATACTGGTTGGATCTATCATATAGGTTTTCGTCTCTGTAATGAAACGACTGATTTCAGGCAGATCAGTTCCGATACCAAAAAGGTCACCATACCTACACTCTCAACCTGACACTTCTTTCGACTCGTGGCTTCTTAACTACCAAAACTTGACACCACAACCTCTTCTGAGAACTCTCAGGGAACCTGACGTTCCTCTAGGTTGGTCAGGTAAGACTTCCTCTAGTCGGGACCCTAAAGAAACCTTCCTTACTACGATTTCGACTTTAAGGTCATGAAACCGGTGGAGTACACTTCTCAACTGAGTAACCTTTTCTGAGACTACGACCCTCCCTAACCCCCGTCCTCCTCTTCCCCTGCTGTCTTCTACTATACCGACCTACCGTAGTGACTGAACTACCTACACTTAGACTCACTTGAGGCCCTCAACCACTACCTGTCCCTCCGGACCGCACGACGCTAAGTACCCCAGCGTCTCAGCCTGTGCTGACTCGCTGACTTGACTTGACTTGACTTGACATGGTACCTTATAATTAGAAATGAAATAAAGAATGATTAACGGGAACTCTTAATAACTTATTTCAACCCCGAGAGTACAAAACGAATATAGGGACCAAAGATCCGAGACGAAAATGGGACTGTGAACTTAGGACCCTTGCAGTAGATCGTCTCCTGGACCTATAATCGTTTATGAGTAAATTCAAAAGGAAGTAGAATCTAAGGAGTGAAAGAAGATTACAAGTTGGGTGACGGTTCAGGTCTGGGACTTGAAACTTTATAAAAACCGAGAAGATTAGAACCGTATAATACCTAAACGACCACGACAGGCACCACGACCATAATCGTTCTCGGGGTTGACATGTAGGACTCACCCTTCACGCCAATTTTTAGGAGACATTGTCTAGAGTAATGAACCACCCGATAAACCCGTTTACTTTAAATCACTTTGTCATTAATCTTTAATATTTAGAAGTATATATGAATTTTGTCTGTATAGTTTTAGACAAGGTGTAAAACCACTGAGGGGTCTCTTCCCGACAGTTTAGTACATCCACCATCGATCACTACACGACCGTTTCCAAATTGTTTAAAGTTCATAAAAAGAGGTCCCCTCCCTTGTACTAAACATTATAAAAGATTAAAGGTGTTACATTTGTCATGAGGGTGTTCCCGACTGAAGTTCGATGCGTTTCTACAATAACTTATACTTCCACCCTCCTCTATGTATAAGTATGTCAGTCAAGAACACTCGATCACGTTTGACCGAGGTAGTGTGTTGATCGGTGTCGGGTTATAACGTAGAGTTCAATAGGTCCTACACCTCGTTTTTATAGATCTTCCTTTACAGACTCAATTTCGAGAAAACACTCTGAGAGTACATTTCGGATCTCTTGATATATATATATTATCATATATATGATATAATAATATAAATATATTAATATATATAGTATATAATAAAATAATATATAATATATATCATTTTATATATATATATTTTAGAGTTCACGTTATTCCGTCCGTTCGAGGATTTTTAACTACCTGTAATGGTCCTCATAAAATTTTTGGCCTTACTTAAGTCTATTTGTATTAGAATAATGAGGTTTTTTTTTCAGCCTCAGGACAGGAGTGTTAGACACGTACCGATCTCACATCGTGTAACGCAACTGAATCTCCATACACCGGTTCTATTTGAGGAAATCACAGAGGACACTGTTCTAAAAGAGTTGACATGTAGTCTTCTCACCATAAGTTCAAGGTCCTCTACACAACTCCAAGTAGGTCGTTAGTGTCTATTTTTAAATGAAAAATTACTAATAAAAAACAAGATCAAAAAATTTAATTTTTCGATGAATTATAAAACCGTTGTTATTACCAGTCCTGATATAAAACCAATGTATACTGTCTTTGGTCGAGTTGCATTTTTTTACTCTATAATTCTCTCTTTTTTTAACCCCTGTGAAGTGTCTTGTTGGTTCTGAAGTCTTCTCGTTCCTAGGTAGACCCTAAGTCTTTGTCAACCATGGTTCTTATACTGTTATAGTCCTGACGACAGACAGAGAATAGAGACGAAGTGAACTCATAACCAAAGGAAGAAGGGAGAAAAATATCTGGAACAAAGAGGTGTATCGTCTCTTGTCTCGAAGTAAGACTGAAACGTTGAATATCGGTGTCCCCGTTTTCTTTTTTTTTTTTGTGACTTATTTTCAAGAGTATTACGGTTTATGAGTCTCGTTGGGTGACTAAAAATTTCACGACGATGACTCAACAACAAATCAGCGATTCAGCACAGGCTGAGAAACACTGGGGTACCTGACATCGGGGTAGTCCGAGGAGACAGGCATCCTAAAGGGTCTGTTCTTAGGACCTCACCCAACGTAAAGGAAGAGGTCCCCTAGAAGGGTTGGGTCCCTAGCTTGAGCGTATAGGACGTAACCGTCCGTCTAAGAAATGGTGACTCGATGGTCCCTTCGGTGGGGACGATGAAACTTTTATTGGTTTGGATAAACCCTTATTCTAAGTACACTTTCCGAAATTTTTACAGGTCTTTAGAGATCGAGTGAGGTGAATTTGAATTAATTTTGGAAACTCCCGAAGGGAACACCAAGTCGAACATTTCTTGGGTGCACGTTACTCCCTCTGGACCCAACTCTTCTAGAGGACCTCTTTCCTTTCCGGGGGGTGAGGTCGTACGACCGGACCTCTTAAGGTACCTGACATATCAGGTACCCCAGTGTACTCGCTGAAAGTGAGTGAGTGAGTTTTAGAAACTTACACCCGGGTCTTTACACAAAATATTCGAGGGACCCCCAAGACCGCTTCAGTCAGAAGACCAATAGGTAACTGGTTGTATGTTTTAGGTGAGAGGCCTGAGACTCACACATGTACTTAGTCCTAGAGTCCTCTTTGTTCTCTAATTTTTTTTTTTTTTCTTGTCTTCATCCTCTCCCCTACATACCTTCAAATATAGTCCCTTTTATTAATGAGGAAGTGTACCGTCCGTCTAGAGTAAATCCGTATGGAAAGGAATCGGTTTTGGGAAGACCGGTCTACACAAAGTGTGCAGTCTTAAAAACCTTATAATCTTCCTCTTGTGTCAACGTATAAGGCATATAAGGGATTATTGGAGTCTCTTAGACACCATCGTGGGATACTAGTTTGAAACTATAAAGACGTCGTTTTACATAATTATAAATGTGGTTTATCCTATTTATTTTATAATAGGTATCGGGAGGTAGTCAAGGTAAGTCTAAATCGATGACTTAATGAAGTTCAGTTCAGTGACCGTGGTTTACTCAATACTCTTGTGAAGGTTCGATCTCCGTAGTGAGAAGGACTGGAGTTTTATATGAAACATCATAACTCGATAACAGTAGTTTTTCACATCATGACCGTGTCTGTCTGTACCTGTGTACATACATATGTACACATACATACATACATACATACCTGTGTACATACATATGTACATACATAGTATAACGTACGGTATTTATATCCGTCGTAGCTAAACAGTTTCTTCTTTCCTTCCCTCTTTCTGTTGAAAGTTTCGAGAAAAGTAAAGGTTTAACATAATGAATCCCTGAATAAAAATTCAGTCATGTTGGTCTAAACTTTTCCTAGCGACGACGACGACGACGATTCAGCAAAGTCAGTACAGACCGAGACACGTCGGGGTCTCTACCGTCGGGTGGTCCGAGGGGACAGGGACCCTAAGAGGTCCGTTCTTGTGACCTCACCCAACGGTAAAGGAAGAGGTTACGTCCTTTCACCTTTCACTTTCACTTCAGCGAGTCAGCACAGGCTGAGAAGCGCTGGGGTACCTAACATCGGGAGGTCCGAAGAGGTAGGTACCCTAAGAGGTCCGTTCTCGTGGCCTCACCCTAATCTCCTTCAATTGTGGTTTTATCGGTTTTCGTCAAGGATTCTCTTCGACCGGGTATAAAGTAGGGGAGGTCAGTACAAAGGGAGATGGAGTAGGAGGTGAGACGGTCGTCTTACCGAGTTCTAGTAAGGAGGAATCTGAATGGGTGATCGCCCGGTTCTTAGGTGGGTGGGATGAAGTGTGACGAATCGTCCTGACGAGTACTGGAAGCGAGGAGAGGACCTCAGGACAGAGTGAATGGGAGGACATTGAAATAGAAGAGCAGAATACAGTCATACTGAAACGTATACAAGGAGAAATGAGGAGTCTACAGGAGAAGGGAAGAACAAAGGGACCCTTGGAGGATAAATATGGAGTTTTGGGAGGAACCCCTAACAGAGAAGGTACTTCGGAAAGGACTATGAAGGGTGGGTTAGGACGTTTCACGATTCACGAAGCGAGACGTCATGGGAAAGAGAAGTGACAGTTTGGAGTTAATGAAGGGACTTTTACCGTATAATCTAATTAAATAAATGAAAGGAAGGAAAGCTCCCGTTCCTCTCGAAAAACAGAGATATGGGGTCACGGTGTCTTTCTCGGACCCTATATGTCATCTACGAGTTATTTATAGAGATTCTAATTAGACTCCAGAGGAGACTCCAACTTTACTATCCCCTGTTTCCATAAGATATCTAGAGGTTATTATCCCCGGTTGCTCTTAAAGTTGTCCAAAGACACCTTCAGATAAAGTTTAAGTTCTTTCGTATTAGTTTTTATAAATAACTCGTGAATAAAACACGGTCCGGAGTAGAATAAAGATGTTATTGAGGTACTCATGGTAAGAATAGGAGTAAAAAGTTTGTGACTCTGACTCTGAAATTTTCCAAGTCTTTACACGTGGTACAGTGTTTCGATCTTTTGTCGGTTCCACCTTAAATTCGACGGAGGGTTTCTACGGTAAAATTACGGAAGACAAAGGAACCCCTGGAGGATAAATGTGGAGTTTTGGCAGGAACCCGCAACAGAGGAGGTACTTCGGAAAGGACTTGGAACTTCTGTACCAAGTCCAAGTAAACAAAGTTCGTACTTTTGTGGAAAAGAGAGTCTTGAACGTGAGTTATCCAGATGCGTGTGCACCTCTTCAGACAAGATATAACCTTCCACATCCCACAACCTCCTCCGGGTGACCGGTTTATAAACGGTCCACCACAGTTTTCACAATGATAATCACAATCATAAACCTCCTTTGTTGTCTCATTCAAGGGTTCTGAAGTGTCATACTTACTGTAACGGTCTGTAGGGGTGACGGTTTCCTTCCACCAGTACTCTTGAGAACCGACTGTCGCCCACACCACTTTCAATTACTGACCCCTCCTCAGTCGAGAGACTTTTGTAGTCTCCACCCCATCCGGCAGAAATCTTTCTCGACCTCTCGGTTCTGGACGAAGCGACTCAAATGTCAAACGAGACCCGGTGTGTCCAGAACAGTAAATAGTGTCCTTTAAAGAGACTGGTGCCCGTGTTTCGATCTTCGGGACGATTCTTATCTTGAAGACGCTTCTTCGTTGACGAGGTCTTACATGAAATGCACTAAAATAGGAAAAGGTTCGTCAAGTACGCATAACATCCGAGAGAGGTACTCTTCGTTCGTAGAAGGAAGTCTTGTTTGGTCCAGGGTGTCGGTGGGTCTTCCAGCTTCTTGTACAAGTGGGATCTACGGGAGTGGAATGTTTTAGTGAAAAGAATGTTCGACTACGCAGACTAAGACAAGAAAGAGAACAGCGACGAGGGTCCGGTAGAGGGGTGGGGGGTAGGGGTGTAGGGGGTCCCTAGTGACAGACCAAGGGTGACAGACTGAAGAAGTGGAGTTATAAGGACGGAGGAGGAAAACGAGAGACGTCCTTTGACTTTAGAGTCTAAAGTGGAGACGACTTCGGACTGTTGAAAAGTCGTGGATAGTCTCGCAGGTCCTTAAGAAGTTCGAGATCAAACGAGGACGTGTACACGAACAGTCGTCGGTAACACTTCCCGTAGGGCGAGCCCCGTTGTGAGTCTTTCATAAGTCTCGTCAGGGAGTACACCCGACGCAAGTGCCCCGCGTGCTAATGGACACAAGTACGTCCCAAATGTGGGTGGGCTCCCGAAACCTCAGGTCAGTTCACCCTCCAGTGGTGAGTCGGGACGAGGCAACTGGGTTATCCGGGTTAAATATTTCTTTTACGGAGAAACGTGAAAATTTTTCTCCACGGGTACCTGAAGGGAGCACCGGGTCGCCAAAGAAGTTAGGGACTAGACCCTTCTAGGGTGTACGAAACGTCGTCGATTTGGGTACGTGGTGTCGATGCCTCGGACACGAGGTCTCGAGTCCCTGGCGTCGATGGGTCCGGACGCACAGGGTCTAGGACACGAGATGTTGTCCGCGGTGACGTTACTCTTCGGACACATGGTGTTGATCTCTCACCGGGGCGAACGGTGTTGGTCTCTTTTGGGTCCGTCGTTCCTTCTGGGTCGTGTCGAGTTTTATTTACTGAAGTATGTTGATTTGTAATTTTTTTTCTGCCCGAACATTGACTTACAGAATTGCAACTTACGAGGGACACGGTTTCGAATTTCTACCCTCTTCAATTCTCTTCCCAATTTACGAAGGGGGGGTGTGGAGGGAGGGGGGTGAAGGGAGGGGGGATGTGGAGGAAGGGGGTGTGTGTGGAGGGAGGGGGTGTGTGGAGGGAGGGGGNCGATATAAAATTTAAATATGGGACCATGGGACCAACATCAACAGGTGTGTGGAGGGAGGGGGGGTGGGGGCTTTACGTCGTCCAGCCATTTGTAGTTTTGACCTGGAATGACTCGATCCTACAACCCTGGAGACGAGAGGGATCAGTACCCACAAGTCGCCCTTCCCCAAGTGTACCAGGGAAGTACATTGTTTTTCCGACGGGCCTCGGTGGGTCGGTCAATCACCGTCTCGAGGAGAATCTCGGCCCCAGAGACTGTGGGACCGCTTATGGGAAGGTTGGTGTTCAGCCTTAAAGAATAAAAACTTTTGGTCCTTGCGCTCCTGGGGAAGCACACCTCGGTAAGCGGGAGCCGAATGTCTCCTTTCTCGGGGACCTCTTCCCGGAAGAGGAGGTCCTCGGAACCACGAGGAACTTCTCCACCTCTGTGCTCTTAGAAGAGGTTGTCTAGAGGGGCACCCCCACCGGGATGGATGGCCTGCAGGTACCACGCCCCTACTCTCTACTCTGGGCCTCCAGACGGGGAGCTGTCCTCCCGGTCCGGGCGCACCACCTCCCGCCCCGTAGGCCGTCCCCCTGTGGCCCCCTGTGGCCCCCGCCGGGCCGCCTCCCACCTCCCTCGGCTGCCCTACGAGCCCTGTGTCTGCCCCGCCCCTACACGTCCGTCGGGGCGGTTCGTTCCCCCGTTTCGCTTTGGGTCGGACCCGCGGACGGAGCCGGACTCACCCAGGCCTCGGGTAAGGACGACTCCACTTCCCCTCGGTCTGGGTCCCACCTACCCCCGCGCCCCCAGTCCGGCCCCGACCCCCGCCCTTATAGCGCTGTAAAACGTTTCGGGTCTCGGTGGTTGTCTCGTATTACGACGCGCCTCTCTTCCCCGCCTCACCCTCCTCTCCGTCCGAAGGACTTCTGTCGTCCGGTCCGAGCGGAAAAGAAGGGGCAAAGACCTCCCGTAAACTCTCGTCTCTCGTAGCGAGGCACCCCTTGTAGACGAAGGGAGAGAGGGGGCAGGGAGGAAGGAGGGAGGGAGAGAGAAGGGGGAGCGGGGGGGGGGTGGGACGGGGATGGGGGACGTGGAAGAAGATTCCGACTAATGTGGGTCCCGGTCCGCGTAAAATAAAACAATAGAGCTTAAAAGAGAGAGTTCCAAAATCGACGTGAAGGAGGGGCACGTTCGCCAGAATGACGGACTGGGACCACATTTTCCCCGCGCCCTTCGGGAAGAAAGGACCCCTGGTAGAGGCACTGTGGAAAGACGTGCTCCGACGAGGTCTACTACGGACGATCGTTAAACGTCGCACACACACACACACACACACACATGCACACACGCGTCACCCCTTCGCACCGGCACGACCAAACTTATAACAACGATCAAATCGGGGACCTTCCGAATGAAAAGGAAAGGAAAGAGGAGGGCCGGGAGGAGATCTGCTTGTAAGGAAAGGACCCTGTCGAAAGGAGAGGTCGGATGAGGAGCCGAGGGTGGGAGGGGGTCGGGGCGGGCGCGGAGGCGGGGGAGGGCCTGGACGTCCTAACATTTCGCACTTCCTTTTTGAGTTCCAACTTCACACTCTCGTGAACGTGACCAAAACACGGTCATAGAGAGGACCGTAGACACACCAGTTGGGAAGACGAGAGGAACTTGGCGGAGACGTTTTACGTTTGTGTACTAGGGCCTGACAGGAAGGTCGGAAAGTCGTGAATGGAACTGGTTCAACAATCGAAATCCGGGGTGGTTCCAGGAATTCTGGACCCCGAATTCG
Organism: Capra ibex; assembly: GCA_006410555.1. NCBI lineage: Eukaryota > Metazoa > Chordata > Mammalia > Artiodactyla > Bovidae > Capra > Capra ibex. The sequence goes on along the minus strand of SJYO01013871.1, from coordinate 54,657,122 downwards.
AAGTTTTTCCTCGTTAGACGAATCCCTGGAATCCCTGTGTCACCCCAGGGACTTCGACCGTCTCCTGTCTCTCTATGATCCACCAGGGACCCTCGTGTACGAATTATGGCCCCCCACTTAGGCCTGTCTTTTACCATTTCTTTGTAAACATGTGCAACAAGGCTACGGATCCTGGTGGTCGGACAAGGACCATAGAGGGGATTTTGTACTTGTACAGACGTAGACATAGGTGAGAGAAAATTTTACTTAGTGCTGAAAGAAACGACTATTATGGAGCCTCGTGAAAAGAGGAAGACGACACGTAACACCCGTCTACCAATATTGAGGTCGAGAGTGTTTCAAGTTTAGTGAGGATGCGTCGTTCTTCGACTCCGACTCCGACTTTGAGGTAATGAAACCGGTGGACTACACTTCTTGACTGAGTAACCTTTTCTGGGACTACGACCCTTTCTCACTTCCGCCCTCTTCCCCTGTTGTCTCCTACTCTACCAACCTACCGTAGAGCTACCTGTACTCAAACTCATTCGAGACCCTCAACCACTACCTGTCCCTTCGGACCGTACGACGTCAGGTACCCCAGTGTTTATCAGTCTATGCTGACTCGTTGACTTGACTTGACTTGGGTCGTTCTTCTTTATACCAAGACTTCATCCTACTCGAACCTGAGCCCTTACTTTGTGTCAACCGTAGATTAGAGTCGGAACGGGTGACCCCATTGGTTCGGTGGTAAAAGTATACCTTTTCTCCCTACTGTGGATGAGGGGTTTGACGACCTCCCTTCTAGAAATTTTTTCTTTCTTGGGGGTGGACACAGACCAGAGGCCCTCTGTCACTTCCTGTCCCTTCGGACCACACGATGTTAGGTGTCTCGGCGTCTCAGCCAGTCCTGATCGTAGACACAGAACTCCAGGGCGAAGAGGTATTTAGACGGTGCAATATCTACGTGTTTTCATAGCAGAGTAGAAGATTCTCATATCATCCCGAAGTCTTTTACTTTTACCTTAAAAATACTTATCGGATCCTTCGTATTAGTCGATTAGGGGTACAAGAACAAGTTCCGACATGGTCACTGTGGTCCTTCGTCGGTGCCCCCACGACTAGGAACCACCTCCCGACCTCCTCTCCCGAGAGTGAGCCGAGGAGGAGGTGACCAAACGTCGACGGAGGGTCGTAGGTCCGACTCGGGGTAGTACCGTATCGTTGGAACCTCAGGTCGGTCCACGGGAAGGGGAAGGGAACCAATGACTAAATCAATTACGTCAAAGTAGGAAGACGACAGACTGTAATGGAACCGGTGCCCAAACCAAGTCCCACCAGATAGTGTGGTTTGGGGTGCGAAGGACGAGACGTCAACACCTGTCGGTCAACGGTCTGGACGTGTTTGTGTGTCCATCGGGATCGACGGCGATCGATGATCCGTCCTTCAGTCGGAAACCCACCGTAGTTGAGGTCACCGTCTCTTCCTCTTGTCTCTTCGGCCCAGGGACCCTCTCGTCCCTAGATCTAGGAAGACTCGACGACCTAGTTACTAAGGACTTAGGCGGGTGGAGACCTTTAAAATCGATCCTCACAGATGTACAAGTGATTAACACACACACACACACGCGCGCGCGAACCAACACAGACTGACGCTGGGATACTTGACATCGGGTGGTCCGAGGAGACAGGTACCCTAAGAGGTCCGTTCTTAAGACCTCACCCGACGGTAAGGGAGAAGTTAAGTTTACTTTCAAAGACAATAAACGTTGGTTTTTGTAGGAGAAGGTACACTAAGACTTGTGACTACGAAAGGGATGTGAAAACCGAGTCCATAGACTCAGAGAATCGGCTCTACTCATTGGATGGAGTGTGGACACGAGAACCAAGGTGTCGGATAACCGACTCGAGAAAATGGGTTTTGATCCAGAACCTAAGACTAGAGGTCGAACCATTGTAGTTGGTGTATGAAGGGAGCAAATAAGTGAGCTTTTTAGAAATACTTTGGAGGCAACACACGGTCCGGGACCTCACCCGTAACCCTTACCCTTTCTTTCGTTCTTGAGACAGGAGTCTACCACAGAACTGTGACGGACGTTGAATAGGTGCAGTCCTCACAAAGGAGACACTTAAGGAGGTACCCTCACAAAGAAACTCCAATGTTTCCGTGTAACATACGACACCTTGAAAACGGACTTCAAGAGTTTTTGGGGTTCCTCAGCTCTTGAAATCCCCCTCCGTCTCTCCTCGGGTGGAAGGGAAGAACTCCTTCGAACGTACCTAAACCCTTCCGTTCTCCCTCGGGAGTCGTTGTTAAAGTTTCCGATCCGTTTCGACACGCTTAGTTCGGCACTTAAGTTGGGTCGATGTGTGGTTGAGTACACGACTCGGGACTCCAGATCCTTCCCTCACTTCTTCGAAGGTCAGGAGTCCACCCAAAGAGTCGTTTGGAGGGAACAGTACACCCTACTAGAAATCGTTAGTGACTTCGGGTTTATACTGATGTCTCGTGACTGTGACCCCAGTACCGACAACCCTCATCTTCGAGTCGACCATTTCTTAGGCGGACGTTACGTCCTCTGGAGTCAAGCTAAGGACCCACCCCTTCTAGGGGGTCTCTTCCTTATCCGATGGGTGAGGTCATAAGAACCCGAAGGGAGCACTGAGTCGACCATTTCTTAGGTGGGCGTTACACCCTCTGGAGCCGAGTCAGGGACCCACCCCTTCTCGGGCACCTCTTCCTCGTCCGACGGGCGAGGTCATAAGACCGGACCTCTTAGGGTACTGAGTCTGTGCTGACTCGCTGAAGGTGAAGGTGAAGAGTTTCTGACCGCCAGATCCGTCTCGAGGTCTTTGATTTATTGATGCCCAAACGTCAAAATGTCAAACCAGTTATAAGTTAAAAAGACCGAGGGAGACCAAAGGAGAGTCTTGGTAGTCATAGAGATACAGTCGTGTGTAGGACTGAGTAGTCCGCGCTGACCCTGGACACACGGACAGGTGGACATGACTGGAACTCTCTCCCTTCCCGGTCTGCAAGGGGCTGTGTGTTCACTGCGGCGTTTGTGCCTGGTCCACGAATGAAACGTGGTCCGTTGCAAGACCCGTGAAACGACGGCGACTCAGCGAAGTCAACACAGGCTGAGACACACTGGGGTATCTGCCGTCGGGTAGTCCGAGGGGGCAGGTACCCTAAAAGGTCCGTTCTCATGACCTCACCCCACGGGACCCGTGAAATAGATATAAATTAAGAGTGGTGTCAGAATCTTCTAATGATACAGGTAAAATGTCAACTCTTTTGTCTCTGTTGATTTCAAATTTATTGAACCGGCACTGGAAGTGTACATATCTTTCCCCGTCTCTCTCCTAAAGTTTGTCCTTCAACCTAAGTACCGAAGGTCGAGAACTGGGGTCCCGATGGTGTAGGTGGACATCTGTTCCGTGCACACACGCCCCAATCTAATGTCCCTTGTCTCCTCCTCGAAGAGACCACCGAGTCACCATTTCTCAGGTGGACGGTTACGTCCTCTGTGTCCAAGCTAGGGACCAGACCCTTCCAGAGTGTGCGCCTCCCCGCTGATTCGGGCTCACGGTGTGGATGACTCGGGTGTGAGACCGCGGACGCTCGTCCTTGAGGACTTCGGGTTCGCGGGAGCCCAGGCTCTCGCCGTTGTCCTCTTCGACGGCGTCTCTCCGGGTCCGTAGCATTGCTCTCTTCCGGGGGTACGTCGTTCCTTGAGGGTCGTATTTTTAATTAATTGATTTTTGCGTCTGTCTCCTCTACAAGTGTTGTCCATAATTGTCGTCTGCAAGTACCAAACGACCACAAGGGACCGAAGAGCGACAAGTCCTCTATACTTGTAGTCCTTTCCTCAAGTCCTCCTCCTTTAGTCTGCATTTCAAAAATCTTTTGTCCTCTCGTCAGAGACGTTGACTTGCAAAGAGAGCCTGGGAAGGTCCCGGACAGCACCGCCGGTCCTGTGAGGATCAGGTAGTCCAGACTATAAGAGGCTGAGTGACGTGTCGAGACTGGAACCCGTCCAAGGGACTGGAGGAGCCTGGAGGTAAAAAGAGATTGTGCGGCACCGCCAAAATTTAGTGGCAGTGTTTCGGACACCTCCCCACCTCAGATCCAGGAACCAGACACAGAGATCAACCCCCTCCTCCGGACACTGACGAGGCTCGATTCGGGACCCTACTTTTCCACTAGCCACTGAAACTCCGATCTAACATTGCTGTATCTCGAAGTGGAGCCAATAATGGTCCTCGTACGTAAGAACCTCGGTAGTCGGAGGTGCGGCCTTCCAACCGACGGCACTCTGGTGACACGACCCCCCGGGGTGCACTCGTGTGACCGACTGGCAGAGTTGATCCTGACGGGAAGTCGGGTCGGCGGCCGGTCGAACAGTTAACCCGGAGGTCGGGGTCGAGAAAGTCAGGGTCGAGAAACTCAGTAAAGGCCGGTAAATTCTCTTAGGTTATACTACCGCGTTTCTTGTTTACGGGAGTGTCGAAGGGCAGGAGTGTCGAAATACAGGGTTCCCGACACTAGAAACTCGTATTATTTACCAACAACAAATACGGTTCAAACCTCTACCTATTCGTGCTGTATGTCCTTGTTGTAGTGGATACACAATTCTAGTCCACTTTATTGGACCTTAATATGGATTAAACCCCTGATTGATATTACATCTAAAAATTTTATGACAGAACTGGGTCAAAGCTCCGGGACTAACCTCCGTCCAGTCAAAGGGAAGAACTTACCGGCCAATTTAGGTGGGGGACGGTGGCGGGAGCAACTCCAGAATCTCAGGTCCGGTGATGGACGTGGACGAGATTGGTGGGGTTCCAGTCTGTAGGTCCCTGTCGGGGACACGGGTCTCGGACGACCTTAATATGTGTGATCGGTTGGGATTGGGCCAAGTGGGACGGAGCGGACAAGGATGTTACTTCCGAGGACGGGTGTAGACGGGAGGGAAGGAGACGGGAGTTCTCTGGGACCCCGAAGGGGATCCTAGGGTGTCCCTAGACACGGGGGTAAGGGACGGTCCCCCGACCTTCATCGGTTTCGTGTTTTGAGAAAGACCAAAGAAAGAGAATTAAAAAATAAAAATAAAAATAAAAATAAAAATAAAAATAAAAAAAACCAAAGAAAGAGAACTAGACGTAGACTGTAGCAGTCTCTCCTGGGTTCTATTGCACCGATTTTGTCACCGTCTTCCTGAAGGGACCACCGGGTCACCGATTCTNTCCGAGGACGGGTGTAGACGGGAGGGAAGGAGACGGGAGTTCTCTGGGACCCCGAAGGGGATCCTAGGGTGTCCCGCCCGAGACACGGGGGTAAGGGACGGTCCCCCGACCTTCATCGGTTTCGTGTTTTGAGAAAGACCAAAGAAAGAGAACTAGACGTAGACTGTAGCAGTCTCTCCTGGGTTCTATTGCACCGATTTTGTCACCGTCTTCCTGAAGGGACCACCGGGTCACCGATTCTGAGGAGTGAGGGTCACGTCCCCCGGGTCCAAACTAGGGACCAGTCCCTTGATCTAGGGTGTACAGTGTTGATACGAAACGTCGATTCTGGGTCACGTAGGTTTATTTATCTATAAAAATTTTTTATCAGAATTCTTTTTTTCTACTGTCTCACCCAGTAGTTAGACCCAATGAAAAAGAAGGAAACTGGGGAAGGATGGTAAATTTTTAAGACATAGTAATGAAGGACGGTAAATTATTAAAACATAGTATCGATGTATAGACCTTTCCGTTTATACTAGTTGAACTACCCTTCTGTTTAATCCTCTGTTACATCGGTTTCGGACTCCTTGTTGCGACCTTGACCAGAGGTCCCTGCCTCCCGACCGACCCCCGAAACCCCTGGCTCCACTACCCACCCGCGTCCACCCCTCCAGTCTCCGTCTGCTAGGTTTTCAGGGACCACCTGACCCCTGAGACAGCACGCACGACACACTCCCTATTTGACAGACACTTTGAGACAAGGGAAGTGTGACCCTAACAGTAGATCGGGACCCTAGTGGTTGGTGGAAACTTTCACGAAGAAGTTAAGCGGGTACGTACGATCAGGGGACGCCGAGAGGGGTTTTGCGTCTAAGAGTCTGTCACCCAGACTTCGACTCAGGTGACTCCAAGACAAGACGCCAGTGTGAGGGTCCCTCTACCACGGCACGCAAGGTCTGGCGTGAGCCTCGTCGTTCCTTCCTGAGCACTCGGGAGCCCTGGGTCCCGTAGTCTCGGTTTCCCGGGACCCCCTGTGAATCCCAGACAAAAAGAGACTTCGAGCACCAAGGTCGAGACTCTTTTTGTAGGGTAGTGGGGGTGGAGTGGGGTGTCGGTACACCTGCACCTCCCCCAGACTGGCGGAGAAGAGCGACGCGGGGTGGGTGGTGGGGATCGTTGGCTCCCATTTCCTCCAGGCGTCCCAAACCGACGAAGAGACACGGGGCACCACCCTCCGTCCCGGGGTCGAAGAGTGGCGCACGGGGGGCTTCCGACGGAAGGACGGGAAAGAGGGAGAGGACCCCGGCCGAGAGATCCACAGGTGCCTCACTTCCTGAGGTCAGGAGGGGTGTACTGAAACCTAAGGAAATTAACGGACTGAGAATCTTGAGAAAGAGGGGTGGGGGAAAAAAAAAAAAAATTGTTCCACATCTAATTGATACCCCCGAAGGGGCCATCGAGTCATCGTTTCTTGGACGTCACGTCCTCGGTGCCCTTTGCACCCAAACTAGGGACCCAGCCCTCCTAGGGGACCTCCGCCCGTACCGTTGGGTGAGGTCATAAGAACGGACCTCTTAGGGTACCTGTCTCCTCGGACCACCCGATATCAGGTGTCCCAGTGTTTCTCAGACTGTACCGCCTTCGTTGAATCGTGTGTGCGTCTCAATTGATAATAGTAAAAATTTATAAAGAAATCATTAAACTGACGTGGTCTAGAATAAACGTCGTCCCCCTCGAGACCAACACGGTCCACTTGAGCATCAACCCCGTACACCCTAGATCAAGAGACTGGTCCCCAGTTTGGACCCGGGGGACGTAACCTCCATACCTTAGTCGTAACCGGGTGGCCTCTTCAGGGTCAATTGATAATAATTCGTTTATACTCCAAACGGAAGACGGAGACAGGGGGACGGGACACCGAACCGCCTATACCTCCGTCCCTATTCCTTTTCTTAAATAAGTCCACGGTTCCCTTCTTCCTCCAAACTGACAGTCCGCTACCAATCCTGAATGACCGTCCCGAGGGGTTGTTGTGGGTCTCGTAGTTTCCTAGTCAAGGTTGTTATACTTCAATATGACCAAGTTACTCTTTTCCACGTCGGCTCCACCAAACTTCTTTGGTAAATCTCCTGAGGAGTCTCTTTAGATAACTTTCGAAGGGGTGGGGGCGTGGGGCAAGTTACTCGCAAAGACGTTCGAAAGACTAAGAGAGAGGTTCAGCTACGGGACCCACCGTCGACCTAAAGTAGAACGTAAAGAATATCAAGACGACGTCCCTAAGAGTGTGAACCGGTGCTCCGTCTCGAGGAGCACTACGTCCTTTTCGGATTCTTTATTAAAATGTCACATTCATTTTTTGTCCTTACCTGAACTTCCCGTAATACGATTCACTCCATTCAGTCTACCTCTTTCTGGTTGTGTCATACCATGGTGAATACGCCCGTGGATTGTTTGTGCTATTCGATCATGTATAATTGTTGTTTCGTCACCTAAGTGTCCGTGCCTCTCGTTTGGTCGCCGGTGGTAACCGTCCCTCCCCGAGTGTCCTGACCTCCACACCCTTCATGTTCGATGACCCGCATTCTATCTGGTGTTCCTACAGAACATGTGGTGTCCCTTGTATTGGTTATAAAACATTATTGAGATTTACCTCATGTTGGAAATTTTTAACATATTTTGTAAATTTTTTATTTTTAAATTTTTCGGACCGCTCGATGTCAGGTACCCCAGCGTCTTTTCAGCCTGTACTGAATCGTTGATTTGTTGTTGTTTTACGTCTTACGTTTTTTTTTTTTTTTCTTTCTTTCTTTCTTGCGCCCGTCCTTGGGGGTCGTGGGTACGACAGAGGGAAGACGGGGTGTATGTGGAAGGAAGAGGAAGAGAGACAGAGAAAGGGTCAACAGAGGCGGAGGGACGGACCTACCTCGTGTTCTTTGAAGTGTTGGGAACGGTAATGGGTACACGTGTCGGGGCTCCGGTTGGCCGTGAGGACTCGGGATTAAGATTTAGAGAGTCAACAGGATCAAATGGTCGGTGCTGGTCGGTTCTGTAGAGTCCCTTCATCTCACTCGGACTGGCCTACTGGTTTCCACTTAAAAGGGCAGGAAGGTCGGTTCCTGAGTCTACCGACAAGAGTCAAAAGGGAAAAGAGCACAGAACCAGTGTTGGTGAAGGAAGGGGTAGAAAACAAAAGACAAATAACGTGAGTTCGAGAAGAACGAGGGCAGGAAAAGTCTTGTGTCCCGTGTTCCAATGGATCTTTGACAACTAGAGTAAGTTCCGTTGGTAGTGTCGAATGCTGTCAGGTATGTACTCACGTATATAGGCCATGAAGGACAAAGTAAACGTTTTTCTTTTTTTTTCGGTGGAAAAGGGAGAAGGAGAGGAGGAAACAAGGACGAGATCGGGATACGTCGAGTGTAATTATGGGAAATTGCTTTCGTCGGTGACTTTCCAAGAGGACCATATCAATTCTGTCCAATTATTAACAGGACGGTGTTACACTCCCGTAGATACTACTTGCACCCCACCTACTTTTACATCTTGTTAGTTACAAAAGGTAAAAGACCAAGTAAGTAAGTAAGACATAGAGTCAGAAGGTCCACTTGTCAGTTAAGTGGTTGTAAGGCACAAAAGTAGAAGAACGGCAGAACAAGTGCGACACATTACCTCCTTGCTCTCTACCGCTCTCTGTTAATCACATTGCTTGGCGACCACATATTCTCCCTCCCTTCCCGTCCCTTTCCAATACCTCTCCCTTGTACCCTCCTTGATCTCACAACCTACTCCAGACTCTTGATAGTCTTCGGACCCCTACTCTTCGTACTCCGGTCCTCTCACACCTTCACTACAATTATAAGCGATCACTTATGTCCCCGATTAGCCACTTAAATTCTTACTAAAACACTTCCAGGATATAGTCAATAGCTAACGATAGAGTACGGTCATTATTCGTTGGGTTCCGAAGTTGTTGCGTGTTGCCATTGTGAACGAGCGTAGGTTCACAGACCTCGGTCGACTCCCAGTTGAGTCCCCGAGATGACTCGACGACTGTCGAGTACGTAGTCTCCTCCGACCAGCGACCGACTAGAACCGGTCCGAGGAGGTCCGTCAAGTCGACCGAACGAAGACAAACGACTGTAGGGTAACCGGTTTCGTTCAATGCACCGACTTGGGCATTGAACGGGGCCACAATTTGTCGCCTCGTCCAGTGGGAGGGACGTCACAGTCCCTTTTCTGAGTTTCCCACACTTCTTGAACTAACGGTAACAACGTTAGTTCGTGTTCCCGGTACGACTCGGTGTCAAGGTCTCGTCGGTGAAGTAGTCATTTAGAGTGAAGAGGTACAGAGATTAGAAGACTCAGACCCGACCTGAGCTCTTACAGTAGAAGTTTATGTCGGGACTACCCGTCTCTGTATAACACACCGGTTCGTGTCTGTGGTCCAGTCGACTCGTCCTGTCAGGACCGTCCGAGTCCAGTCTTCGTCGTTCGCCTTCACGACGCAATTTGAAGCCCACTCGGAGTGAGGGGGCTCTATAAGTGACTTATTCGTTTATTGCATAATAAGTGACTGATGTAGGGTCCGTGAAAAGGTCAACCAGACCCTTTTTTTTTTTATCACTTGTCTTCTCCGGTATTGGGGACGGGAGAACCTCAAAATAGGATCATCCCTCAGTCAACAATTTCGTCGCTTATTCATTTCGTGTCCTCTCCAGACTGACCCTCGTTGCGACACTTCCTTTCCTCCGGTCATTCCAACCCCGTCACTAACGTACTTTGTCTCACCTGTCTTCTCCGTCACTAAACATACCTGCCGTCCCCTGGACCGTTCGAGCGCCCGGGACTCACCAGTCGTGGGCTTGGACACCTGACTACCGTCCTGGTCAGCCCTGGGGTCTCGACCAGGGAAGAGGTGGGCGCGGGAGTCAGTCACCGTGTCGACAAGTAGGTCTCGTACCTGACCAAACCCTGTCCGGGGGTAACATTGTCACCGTCGTATAAATTCGAACCCCGACCCAGGTCGGACCTCGGTCGACACCCCTGTCCCGGGGAACTAAGGGGGTCTTTTACACCGGTGAACATCCAGTTTCAGGACCGGGACGGGAGCTCCGGGGTCCGGGGGCAGGTTCGGGGGACGAAGGAGGTCGGAGGCGACCCGTGGGCCGGCAAGGAGCACGGGGTACCGACCCCTCCTGCCGTCCCCTCCTGAGGACCCAGGCAGTCCCCGTGGCGTCCTTCTCCTGGGAGTCGGTACGCGGACCTCCTGACTACCCGGGCAGTCTCGTTCCCGGGCAATCACTGAGGTCTAGGTAGAAGGTCCAAATACAAGAGTTAAGTACTTCCAAATTTTTGATACCTAAAAGTAAAACGACCAACGTGGACATTGGAGGGGTCCTTAGGAGCCCCCACACCCCGCAGTCGCTGGTCGTCGGTCCGGACGTTCCATTATCTCGTGGAGACGGGCGGTTCTACCCGTGGACCCCTCTTCCCTGTAATTTGTCTAGTTGTCGGCGTTTAGTTAGTCCAGAACGGCCCCCTGTGTCGTACACGATCATGAACACATACCCGTCCCCCTCCCCGCTCCCACCTTTAAAGACCTTTCACGGTCTCAAAGGTCGGGGCCGCTCCCGTAACCTTAACTCGACCTTGAACGTAGCACGTTCTTGACTCAGGTGGTTTCTCGGGTCCGAAGGAGGCCGGGGACGGACCGAGGGTCGGTTGTCCGGTCTGGGACTAGGTGTGTGACGCGGGGGAGTCTGGGGACGACGGTGCCCCGTCCACGGGGGAGGGGCTTTGTGGGCGTAGCGATTTACAAAGTCGTCCACTTACAAAAACCTCCCCCACCCTCTTCCGGTCCTATTGCTAAATATCTTAAAATCTTTTTAAACTCAGGTATTCACATTAAGCGTGTCCTGACAGTGTGTGCGTCTCCGCCTCCGGTCCCTAACCGAGGTACTTCTTCGTTCCCTTTGGTCTCTCGGGAGATCCCATGAGGCAAAGGTCCCGTGAGTCTCGTCTGCGTGGGGTGGACCCAGGAGCCGGGAGTCGGGGACGAGGTCGTCATTGGTTCCTTAGGGAAACGTTCGACCCCCCCCGCCCGTCGGGTCCCGTACTTCGGGGGGTCCCGGAGACCGGGGGTCCGGAAGAGGGAGTTGGGACCGTCGAGTCGAGACAGGGGTGGGGGATCGGAGGACTGAGCGACCTTAACCGAGAACGAGACTCGTCAGGACGGTGAAGGTCGGACCGGGGAGGTGGGCTCGGCTCGACCCCGATGTGTCTGGCCGGGAGCCTTACGTCCCGGGAGGCGGGACGGTCGGACGGGAGTAGGGGTGTCAGCGGCGGACGGACAGAGTGTCCGTGGACACGAGGTCCCACTTCTGTCTCTCTCTGCCGACACGTCAGTCCTCGGAGTCTGACACAGAGTCGAGCCGATCGTACAAACGTCCCTCCAAACTAGAAGAGTAGGCATTTTACCGAAGTATCACAACTCGGGCTGGAGATCCCTGTCGATCACTCCCAGACACCCCTGGTAGGACCGAAACGACACAATAGTCTTCATCCCACCCCCAATCAGGGAGTCAGCACAGACTGAGAAAACGTTGGAGGTTCTGATATCGGACGGTCCGAGGAGACAGGTACTTTAAAGGGTCCGTTCTCATGGCCTCGCCTCCCGGTAAGGGAAGAGGTCCCCTGGAAGGACTGGGTCCCTAGCTTGGGTCTAGAGGACGACGCCCCCTTAAGAAATGGTAGGTTCGGTGGTCCCTTCGGGTGGTGTCTGTACGACACCCCTTGGTCAGTGGGTTGAGAGTGGTTCGTGGCGTTCCTGTCTTCAGAGTACCCCTACAAAGGCCCAGACTTTCACCCTGGATCAGTGGGTGTCTAGGCGGGTCACGCACATTTCCTTCACTAGGGAACCGAAAGAGAGGGAGGGGTTCGAAGTCTATCTACTTACGGACGTTTCCTCCGTAGTAAGATCCCAACCGGGGCGACAGGAACGGGACCCACCGGGGCAGGGAGGTCCCCTCCCCTGGGTCTTCGACCGTGTCTCCGACCGTTTCCGGAGGGAGTCCGGTTTGGTGCAGTAGTCCGACCAGACTGACGTCTTTTCCTCTGGGACTTACCGGTGACGGGTCTTGTCAATAGTCTGCGAAAGTATAAGCCCCTGGTTAATTAATAGGGTTGGAGAGCTAAACTTTTCCTCCTATAAATTAGAGGGTAAAAGGGGTCCCAGAGTCGGGAAACTGGGGTGAAGAACTGGGGACGGGAAGGTGGATCTTACAAGGGCTCGGGGGGGATGGCAGGGGTGGGACCAGGGTTGAGACGTCGTAGAGACAGACCATTTGTTCGGAGGGTGCACCCCCTCCAACTACATAGAAAACTGTTTCGGTGCAAAAAGTGCCCCGCTCACCTACTCGGGTCCTCTTTCCTTGGCCCGGACCCTCCCCAGTGACGGTTGGTCACGAGTACCCTAAGACGGGACACTTGGGTCCTCCGAGAACCGCGAGGGGACCTCCCACTCGTGCAGTACAGTGGTGTACTACTTCGTCCCAGTAAGATCGAAAAAGGGGGCTCGTAACAGTACACCACTCCAACCGGTCGGTGGGGGATCGTCGCCCTTGTCGACGGTGTCTACTTTAGTGTCCTAGGTGGTCCCTCGGTCGTCCCAAGTAAACGTCTGTGCCCCGAGGCTCGTGGTCGGGGACGGAAGAGGTCCCGGTATTTGTTGAGTCCCAGCTTTACCTCCCACGGCTACCCCAGACCCAAGTTTAGGGTCGAAACGAGGGTCAATCGTAAACACTGGAGCTCGCATTCCTTGAGGGGGAACGAAGTCAAAGGAGTAGGAATTCTCCTCTACTCAGTCTCGTGGCTAACGTGTCGAGTCAAGTCACCGAGTCAGCACAGACTGAGAAACGCTGGGGAACCTGTCGTCGTGTGGTCCGGAGGGACAGATAGTGGTTGAGGGTCTCAAATGAGTTTGAGTGTAGGTAGCTCAGTCACTACGGTAGGTCGGTAGAGTAGGAGACAGCAGGGGAAGAGGAGGGCGGAAGTTAGAAAGGGTCGTAGTCCCAGAAAAGGTTACACAGTCAAGAAGCGTAGTCCACCGGTTTCATGACCTCAAAGTCGGAGTTGTGGTCAGGAAGGTAACTTATAAGTCCTGACTAGAGGAAATCGTACCTGACGACCCTAGAGGAACGTCACTTTAGTTGACTAACGTATCCAACTAACATTTTTAATTCAATCTGGTGTATCCGTTTTACAACCCAACGACACTCCACATATCTTCCCAACCGATTAAAATAGAAAAAAGATCACCCTCGAAGAAGGAAGACCACCCACTTGAGACCAGGTCGAAGTAGGAGGAGGGGTTAGAGGAGTGTGGAACCCCAGGGGTCCTCTGGATTTAAGATCCAGGATTTGGTCCCGGACATCGTTCAGACTCAGACGGACGACATGTGACAAATCAGAGACTCAACATGGGTTGAGAAAACGTTGGGGTACCTACACCGGGAGGTCCGAGGAGACAGGTACCCTAAAGGGTCCGTTCTTATGACCTCACCCAACGGTACGGGAAGAGGGTCCCTAGTTTCGGGTCAGAGGCACAGAGGACGTAACCGTCCACCTAAGAAATGATGACTCGGTGTACCCTCCGAGGGTCCAGACGAACTCAGGGACCAATAGGACTCGGTCTCCAAGAGTTGGTCTCCCCTGAGACGGGAGACCCCTGTACGCTTCTACAGATCTCCGTGAAACCCCACAGTGTACACCCGTCTCCCCACGATGACCGTAGGTCTTCCGTCTCGGGTCCCTACGGTGAGTCGTAAGATGTTCCGTGTCCTACCGGGTCAGGACGTCTCTAGCTCCTTCGGACGAGACTCGTACCCCGGTGTTTGTCTCTCTCGGTCCTGGCCCTAGGACGGAGGGGTGGGGGGGTCTTCTTCGAACAACTGGGGGGGTGGTGATTGGTACCAGTGGTCCTCTCCCCTCTCGTGGGGAGGACACTATAAGGGTAAGAGGGTGTAAGGGGGTTTCTCGAGGTGTCTTGTTTTCGTTACTGCGTTTAATACATAGGACTCTTCGGTCGGTGTTATACGTGAGTACATTTAGTTACTTGTTTTTGGTTAACGACACCGTGGTTAACGATTTGTTTCGGAGCCTTGATTACGGACATTAACCTTCATAAGTCCTCCCACTATTTTTAGATAGGTATCGCGGTTCAGGAGGAGACAGAGGGCCCCTGTGAACGTCGGAAAGTCGACAGTGAGCCGGGGCCGCCGAGGCCCTTCCCTCGGAGGCTCGCAGGGACCAGTGGTCCCAGGGGAGACTCAATTTAGGAGTGACCCGCGGGCAGGAGAGTGAACCTCTGTCTAAGGTCCTCCCGGGACCAATGGAACCAATGCCAGTCCCTGTGTGGTCAGTGGGATTACTTTCCCCCGCCCCCACCTCCGTCCACCCTCCTACCATATGTTCTCCAACTAGACCTTTAAAGATCGGGAAAGTATTAAGACAGGCGTTTTACCTCAGACCCACCTTGAGGACTCGAACGATCTCTAATTGATTGGCAAGGGAAGAGAGAGGTACCTATAAAAAATCCAGCGGTAACGGTTATGAGGACTTCTGTAACGATTTGTCGAGGGGGTTGTAGTTTGGTTCTCAAGTTTGTGACATTGACCCCCGTTACGGTCACATTTGTGACCCCCTCTATTTGCTATATTGTTGTCTGTTCTCCCGTCACGTGCCATGACTGACGTAGAAAGACTGATTAGCCTTTCCACTGGTGGAAACTGGTTCTTCTCTAAAGTACTGGTCTTTTCTTTCCTTAAACTATCGTTGAACTTTGACACACGTTCCGCATGCTCTCCGTTAATGTTAGAATTAAATAAAAAATTTAAAGATTTTACCTTTTTTTATTGAATGAAGTTTTCGGTAAGCAGAAAGAACCCCCACCCCTCCTTTCTAAAGGGGTTTGGTGTACTGAGGTGCCTCCCTTGACAAAACACACAATACCGTGTCTGAAATAGTATCGAAGAGACGAGTGCACGGGTGCTCGGAACTTTTCTACGACGGTAGGGAAGGACTTTATCCCAATCCGTGACCCTTACTTACCCAGGTTAGTGGGTTGGAGCCGAGAGACTTCCCCACGACCTTGTATGCAACAGTGGTAATTGGAGCTGTATCGGTCACGAGAATCGTTATTTGTTTATTTACGATGGGTCGGTCACCCTTCGTTCTTGTTTGTGTTGAAACGGAGCGAGACTGGCCGTCTTGGCCGTAGGTAGACGTGCCTTTAGCATCGTCGTGTGCGGCAGAACACAGTGTGGGGAAGAGACACCCAGGAGTGTACCTGAGTGAAGCACTACGAGGAGACTCTTAATTTTCACTACCACTCCCGTCAAGGGACCGCCGGGTCACCGATGTTAAGCCGTGTAAGTCGCGGCACCGGGGTCCCGAACCAGAGACCCACCCCTTGACTCTAGGACGTTCGACGTGCCGTACCGGTTTTATAATTAATTAATTAATTTTCGTTTAAACATTTGAATTCTGTTATCCACCTCTCACTTCTCGTGAGGTGTTTCGGGGACCCTAGACAATTATCAATGACACCTTCGTTTCCCTTGACAACCCATTTCCGCCATTATTCCCTCCTGGACTCAACGACCTCTAGGTTGGTCAGGTAAGACTTCCTCTAGTTGGGACCCTAAAGAAACCTTCCTTACTACGATTTCGACTTTGAGGTCATGAAACCGGTGGAGTACGCTTCTCAACTAAGTAACCTTTTCTGAGACTACGACCCTCCCTAATCCCCGTCCTCCTCTTCCCCTGCTGGCTCCTACTCTACCGACCTACCGTAGTGACTGAGTTACCTGCACTTAGACTCACTTGAGGCCCTCAACCACTACCTGTCCCTCCGGACCGCACGACGCTAAGTACCCTAGCGTTTCTCAGCCTGTGCTGACTCGTTGACTTGACTTGACTTGACTTGACTCAGAGACGGTAAGACACTGCCCAACTTTCTCCAAGGGCTCCGGAAGCACGACTCGAAGGGTCGCGACCACTTACCGGGAGGGCAGACTCTCTCTTCCACCTGTCGGGTCTGAATACGGGAGGGCAGACNACTACCTGTCCCTCCGGACCGCACGACTCTAAGTACCCTAGCGTTTCTCAGCCTGTGCTGACTCGCTGACTTGACTTGACTTGACTTGACTCAGAGACGGTAAGACACTGCCCAACTTTCTCCAAGGGCTCCGGAAGCACGACTCGAAGGGTCGCGACCACTTACCGGGAGGGCAGACTCTCTCTTCCACCTGTCGGGTCTGAATACGGGAGGGCAGACGCAGAACTCACGGTTCGGGTGCACGAACTCCTCCCGGTAGGCCGACGACCTGTAGTCTCTGACCTCAGGTCCCACGGGGTCCCCGGACTGCCCCCAGTATACCCGGGGGTCTCGGAGACGATGGAGCAGGTGTTCCATTCTTCCGTCCACGTCCGAGGGTCTCGGGGAAGGTCGAGACTTCAAGACGCCGAAGTCCTACACTCTCTTTGGCTACTGTATAAGACAGTAGGGGCCCGTCCTCCCGTCGGAAACGAAGGGGCTGGGGTGGCACCGGGGGTCGTATTACGACAGGCCTCGAGTCCCCGTATGGACGGCCAGTCACGTAGTCGGTCTAGGGGACCAAGCACTGAGGGTCGAGGCACGAGAAAATTAATCTCTTTCCAGTTAGTCAGTTGTCGGGCATATAAAGGTGTCGCGACGTCGCGGTGACCCGTCGAAACCTCCTTCACCCGTGGTCGGTTCAACGTAAGGGCTGAGTCAGGCTGTCCGTCTGCTTCTGGACGGACCCGTGTTTGTGTCCGTGCACGCACGTACGTGTGCGTATGTGCCCGAACACGGGTGTACGTACAGGTGTGGACGTGTGAGTGTAAGCCCTTCGATATCCCTGGGTCCAGAAGGGAAGTTCCTTTGGTGGTACGCTCGTGTGTCGAAAACCACCTGAGTGTCTCTAAAGAGGACTCTCCGAAACGGTCGAAGTTTCTAAACCTCCTTTTACTGGGTTAGCGTCGTGCGTTAGTCTTTCTCCCGCGGTTCCTGGCGTCGTTGGGTCGTTCGACTGGTTCCGCGCCTAGGGAGGTGCCTGAACAGACACGGGACTCACCCGAAGGGAGCCCCGAGTCTTAGACGGACGTTACGTACCCCAGTGTTTCTCAGTCTGTGCTGACTTGTTGAAAGTGAAGTGTTACGTCCTCTGGGCCCAAACTAGGGACCCTGCCCTTCTATGGGACCTCTTCCTTTACCGTTGGACGAGGTCAGAAGAACGGACCTCTTAGGGTACCTGTCTCCTCGGACCGTTCGATGTCAGGTACATCAGTGTTCTCAACCTGTACTAAATCACTGATTGGGTAGTTGTTGGTACTCACACGACCGTTCCCCGAGGGGTAGTAACCTTTCTCCGTTGGAGAGTTTTTCTACTCGATGT
>SJYO01013871.1:54396336-54639354 GCA_006410555.1 Capra ibex | reverse complement strand
CCCCCACCCCCACCCACCCACCCCCGCCCGAGTCGAAGGAGGGGACTCTCGTGTAAGGAGATTGGGGGTTAAAAGGGGTAAAAGGCTTAGTCACGGGAGTTGCCCCGTGTACTCCGCGGGCCTGGGACAGGAGACAGTAGGGAAGTGGTCCCTTGACCACAGTCAAATCTCACCAACCTTAAGTAATGAAATCTAAGTGGAGGTCTTCCGTTACCGTTGGGTGAGGTCATGAGAACGGACCTTTTAGGGTACCTACCTCTCGGACCTTCCGACGTCAGGTACCCCAGCGATTCTCAGCCCGTGTTGACTCGCTGAAGTGAAAGTGAAAAGTGAAAGTACGTAACCTCTTCCTTTACCGTTGGGTGAGGTCACAAGAACGGACCTCTTAGGGTCCCTGTCCCCTCGGACCACCCGACGGCAGATACCCGAACGTATCTCAGCCTGTGCTGACTTCGCTGAATCGTCGTCGTCGTCGTCGTCGTCGTCGCTAGAATAGTTTCGCCGACGGAACCTCCGTCCCTCCCCGAGGACCAAAACAAGGAACCCTAAGCCGGAGGGAAAAGAGAGGAGGGAGCGGGGATGGGGGCCTCGGACTCGTCTCTAGGGGAGGAGAGACTTCAATTCCCGACATTCTTCTAAAGTAAAATAATATAGAGGTTGTCGGGACTATAAAATTTAAACGGAAACTGTTTCACCCTCGGGACCTTAGTAGTAAATCCTTTGTTTCGAATTGGCCCTCGAAAATTCCTCCAAAAAAAAAGGGGGAAAGTTAAAATCGTCCGATCATTTTTAGTTATTACGGCACAAGGGTAGACATCGGGTGGACTGTAGAGTACTTACCAGTTACCTCGGACGAAGATCGACGACTTCGACGACACTCGCCGTCACCGGTCCGGTCGGCCCTTAGTACAAAGAAAAGACGGTTAAATTTCAGGAGAGAGGGACGGGGCTTCTGCGAGGACCCACTGAAGGAACCCCTCTTCGAACCGAGAAAGGTCTTTCTCAAGTCTCCCTGGTTTAACTCCTGTCCTTTTGACACCCTACCCCTCCTCTCCATAATAGCCTCGGATCTCTACTAGTTTGGGAAACAGGGAGTTTCCTAAGCAATTTATCCTGTTCGGATCCTACCCCTAAACCTCCCATAATAAGACGACGTTAATCGGTACTCGAGGTCCTAAGTTCTTCGACGTTTAACCAGGACCGACCACGGTTTTCTAAACCCTGGGTTTCGGGGCAAACCTACGAGGCGTTCGGGGCGGACCCGACTTGAGTCCCGTAGTCGTTTTGTGACCGACACGCCTCATGGGGTCCTGTCCTTAGACGGGTCGACGGGGTCCGTAGATTTACACGGGACCTCCTACCGGGCCTCTGGACGGACCGGAAAGGCCCCCCCGCCCCGTGTCCGCTGCCCGTCTGTGCTGAGGGTCTGTTACCTCAGCTTTGAGTCCCCGGGGACACCCGTGTTCTGTGCGCCCTTTTTTTTTTTGCCCCGAGGCGTTTGTTCCCGGGCTCACTCCGCCCCCCCTGTACTTTGCCGGAGGGGGGGCGGTGGTGGGGTGGGGCTCCGGAAAAGTTTCGGTGTCCGACTTGGTATAACAGCGAGGGTTCGGTTCAAATTGAAGATTTCTTTAGAAAAGTTCTACAAGTTTCGCGGCCTCTCGTCAACCCGCGATTCGCGATGGTAGACGGCGAGTCCGGGGTGGGCGGCATTAGGGACCGAGGGGCCCGTCTCCGGGGCGCCGTCCCGGGGCGACACGGGGGCCCTCTTGCGCGCAGCCTGCCGCCTCCTGTGCCCGGCGACCCGCGGGGCGAGGACCCGTCGCCCGCGGGCCCCCAGACCCTCGGCGAGCCCCACCTGGGGTGGACGCGTCTGCGAGTCGAGACGGACCCGCACTCGGCCGCCGACCCCTCCGCGGGAACTTTGGGACCCTGGGGGTCCCGGGACAGTCTCCTCTCCCCCCGGGTCCCGGGCCGTCGATCCGGACTTTAAGGTCTTAAAGGTCACGTTTCTTTGTCCCTAGATAGACTAAGGTTTGTCTTTTGACAGAAATGTGACCAAAACAAAAAAAGAAGAGAAAAACGAAAAAAGGATCTCATACCTGTGGTAGTATTCAGCCGTACTTTGCTTTATCGACGGATAAAATTATTCTCTTGGTGTACCCGAAAAAACAAAAAAAAAATCAATACAGTTGGTAGAGTAGAAACTGGGACTTGTAGGTCCCGGGTCCTGTAACGCCCGTCCTCCAGACAATAAGGTCCCCGGTCCTAGTGTCTCCCAGCCCCCCCTAACACCCACCTCGGGTCCCCTACTTCTCCTCATCCGAGGGACCCACTCCCCACTTCCCGGTCCCTCCCCTCCACCTCTTTCGTCTCGTCCTCCGACTCTCCTCGCCTCGTCTTCCTACTCAGTCGGACCCCTCGCTCCACTACTGCCGCTCCTTCGTCCGACGTCCGGAGGACACCTTGGGGGACTCTGTCTCTGGGTCCGACCGAACTCGTCCTCTCTCTCTCTCTCGCGTGGTCTGCTAGGACCCGACGACTTCGGGAAACAGGGGACGAGTCTCGTCTCGGCCCCCGACACACGACGAGAACGCCGTCCCCCGTGGTCCCCGCCTCCCGTGGTCCCCACCACTCGTGCAAGCACTCGGTAAAGGACTTACCGTACTTTCCCTTTCACAATCAGTACATCGACACAGGTTGACAACCGCTGGGGTACCTGTCATCGGACGGTCCGAGGGGACAGGTACCTTAAGAGGTCCGTTCTGATGACCTCACTTAACAGTAAGAGAAGAGGTCCCCTAGCAGGACTGGGTCCCTAAACTTAGACCCAGAGGACGTCATATCCGTCTAGGAAAAGGTAGACTCGATGGTCCCTTCGGACCATCGGTTACCTACCGTACTGGGACCTGTCTAGTGAATTTGAGTAGTACGGAATCAAAAGGGTAGACAGTTTACCCCCGTCAAATACTTATGTGTATTGGAGTGTCCCAACAACGGTCCCAATTGTAGGTATTACACGACTCTTGTCATAGCCCCTGTATCATTCACGGTCCACTCCGCCTCGGTAATAATAGTAATGACAAAATGAATAGGGTCCTCACTCACTCTCCGACTGTCAGAGTCTACAGTGGAGCCGACCATCTCTTTTGTCCTCTGTCAAAACGGAGGTCTTATGTCCACCTGCGGTGGTCGGAGGGGAGGAGAGGAGTGGGGGTGACGGGGCCCATGGGGTGTGGACCGTCGAACCGTCTAGACTCTGGTGAGTGGTCCTCCGACCCCCGATCTCAAGGGTCACGTCTACGAACGGTCTTCGAGACATCCCTCTTTGGTGGGGAGTTCCGAGACCCTCCGGTGCTAGTGGTCCGTGAAGACCCCGTCGACGCAAAGTTTCGGCGGGACCCTTGCCCCTAAGTCTACCCGAGGTTGACCGGGTGGTCGCCGAGGTACCCGGACCACTGGGGGGTCGACCGAAAACCGGTGTTTATCGTTACGGACTCGACAGTCTTCTGTCTGTGTCTTCCAACCAAACGAAACCCTAAACCCATAGAGATAAAAATTTTTTTGAAAAAGACCACGGGGTGATCTTAGACCCGCTGTCGTTACTATTGAGGACTTTTAGAAGCCTTTGTTGAGACCGGTCGCCCGGTCGGAAGGAACGGCAGATCTTCCCATAACTTCACCTGAGACGTGTACCAGGTTTGAGGAGAAGGAAGTCGGTCGGAAACCGGGTCCCGTGGAGAGTGTAGAGTCGGGACTAGGACGGGCTCTAGTCGTTTGGACCCGGGTCTCACCCCTGGGCTAGTCCGACACACAGACACTTCTCTTATCCAGGCACCTCTTGTGTCGGACGACGAGGTTACCGCCCCCTCCCCTCCCCGACTGTATCCCCTACGAAACTAGCCGTGCACTGACCACCCCCTGCACTGACCACGAATCAACTACTCCGACCCTGAAAACCTCGACTCTCATAGTGGAGTCAAAGGGGTAGTTGTTGACAGGGTTAAGGGATTCCAATAATGCGTGTAGTCCACTTGAGTAGACCTGGTTCGGGGGTCTTACTACGGACCTTGAATGTTTGTAGTCGACAGTGAAGGGACATTAGATGGTTTGTCAGGGTCGGTGTGTGTGAGCAGGACACGAGATGTAATTAAGAGTTTGTAAGGTGGTCGGCAAGTTTTTTAGACTCGGACTTTGCACTGAGAAATTCCCTTTTCTTTTTCTGTGCTTGTGTTTTGTCAAAAACTCTACGTGGCTGAGACGGTCCTTACGTCAGTGGGACAACATAGACTGAGTCGCACAAGTGGAGGAGTCTAGGAGACCCGACACGGTCTGAGGGTCTGGGTCTAGAAGTCGCAGGACCAGGTGGACTGAGACGTCCCGCAATACACGGTGTTGACTCCGGTCGGTCGGGACACGGGAGCACAGGTCTATAAAGACGACAAACACCTCAGTCTTGTTTCCACGTCAACGGACCTCTTGGTCTATTGTGTTGGGTCGTCCCGGCTTCTTAATTGAGGAGTACCTTGGTTGAAGTCGGTTCCCCGTACTTCTAAGAGGAAGGAAAGGAAAAAGCCCACCAGATAAGAACTCACACCCGAAGACCCACCAAGACCCCATTTCTTAAGTGGACGGTTACGTCCTCTGTCCCCAAGTCTAGGTACCCAACCCTTCTAGGGGACCTCTTTCTTTACCGTTGGACGAGGTCATATCGACGGATCTTCTAGAGTACCTGTCTCCTTCGACCGTCCGATATCTGGTACCCTAGTGTTTCTCAGTCTGTGCTGAATCGTTGATTTTTTGTAAGAATTCACATTAGAGATGTAGACTAGGTTGAAGGACGCCTTGACCCGAATGAGTCGGGCGGTCGTCACACAGACTTCTTCACCGAATGGGTCGTAGTATAGTAGGGCGCATCGAAAAGGTAGGGAGTGAGAACGACGGACCCCTACCGTGGAGATCTCTTTTACAGTAAAAAAAGGACGGAGTATGACAAAAGAACCCTTGGACCTCATTTTAAAAGGATTTTTTGTCCTCCAGCATAAAGTAGAACCACCATTGAAGTGACTCTCAACAAATGGCAAAATCCTTTAGCGTATTAGCTATTACTGTTGTGATTTCCGTAAATTCGGCGGTCATGTCGTATAAAGGTAGTCAGATGTAAACGCCGGCGCCGTAAGTACCACTACCCGAGACTCACATCAACAAGGACCCATAGACAAATAACTTGATAAAGAGATACTTACTGAAGGGAATATGCAGAGGGAATATCATGTACATCCCGTAATATAGCTAAAGATAATATATATATACCCCGCCAATATAATAGATATTTACATTATAATTCTATCTATTCTCTAGTAGTGTTCTACAAACAGGATATTTGACCCGTGGCCCCAACCATCTCGACTCGTGGACACTACCTCTTCTTTCTCGAGGTTCCGGAGATCAGTCGACACAGGACTGCCCATTCTGTAACCAGGGGTACCCGAAACCACAAAACTCCGACTTACTCTACTAAGGATCTCCGAAAATCTCGGCACGGTAGACTCCAAATTAAATCCTCTACAGTGGGCGAAACCCGAAGGGTCCACCGAGTCATTTCTTGGGCGGACGGTCACGTCCTCTGCACCCAAGGTAGGTAGGGACTCAGCCCTTCTGGGGGACCTCTTCCTTTACCGTTGGGTGAGGTCAGAAGAACGGGCCCTGTGGGGCACCTGTCTCCTCGGACCGCCCGAAGATAGTGTTTTGCAAGTCTGTACTGCCTCGTTGACTTTGTTGTTGTTGACGACGAAATCAAAAAGGCCCAAAGGCGACTCCACGAAGTGGTCGACAGTCTTCGATTTAAGTCGGGACGGGAGTGTGCATTCCTCGACCTACCGGAAGGGAAGACTCTACCCGTCCTTCACCCACCTACGAGGGGTCTCAGTCGAAACTGAGGTTTTAGTGTAAGTCTGGTATCGTGGGTCTACCGTCGGTAGGGTCGAGTGGCCGGTGGACGGGGCCGCCTCCTGTAGACTGACAGTAGAGTTTCAGCCGACTGGACATTTTCGAGGCACAGATAGGGTCGGACCCAGGGGTACGACCGGGACTGGCGGCCCACACCGGAGGCCCCGACCACCGACGGAGGCGGAGAGACAGGGTGGTCCGGTGGGGGGCCTAGGGTGAGGGACCAGGTTGGTGTCGTGGTTCCGGTTCGTGCACCGTACGTCCATGTTCAGAAGTAACGTCCCGTCCTCCAAAGCTCGGTCCGGCGACGGGCAAGTGAAAAGACCCACCCGTGTCTCCCCTGACTCACACCAAGTCTTCCT
The DNA here is from genome assembly GCA_006410555.1 of Capra ibex. Lineage (NCBI taxonomy): Eukaryota > Metazoa > Chordata > Mammalia > Artiodactyla > Bovidae > Capra > Capra ibex. The sequence goes on along the minus strand of SJYO01013871.1, from coordinate 54,633,046 downwards.
CCTTCTTGAAAGAACGACTTGGGGTCGGGGGTGGGACTGGGGGGTCCAAAGTCCTGGTTTGGGCGTAACAATTGGGGCAGGTGACATGTCACGTCTACTGTCCTTAGTCGATCGCCGACCCTGTTAGCGGGTGGGGTAGGTTCTCGGGAGAGAAGATGGGAGACACAAAACGCTTCGAAGTCCTTACGGACCTTTACAACTACTCGTTCCTCGTACTGTCTCATCTTTCAATCCTGCTTTGTCTTCTCCAAGTAGAGACATTTCCCTTACCAAAGGACGTCCTTTTCCCACGACCCCTCCCGGGTCGACCCTTGGAGACGACGGACCTTTTGTCAGTCACACTTCGGACTTCGTGGGTTGGGGAAGTCTCGGGTCTCCGTCGAACCAAAACCCCAGTTCCTCCCCTCCCCGAACGGGTCTAGGTACACCCCGCCACCCCCCACTCCCCACCCCCACTCTCCCATTTCCTCTGACCCCCCACCCGTACCGGTCGACAAGAGTTCGGGATTCAGAATGTCGGTTTGTCATTGGTTCCTTCGATAATTCTCGAGATTAATCGAATTGATGCCGAAAACTTATCGAGTGTGTTTTTTCCTGCAAAGAATTAACTCCCAGAGGACGATACAAAAGTACCTCGAACACTCAAAGACGGACTCTTCGTCTTGGTTCCTCCGAGGACCCTCGAAGTCCTTGAAAGACCCAGAACTCCCACGAAATCTCAGACAGTCTCCGTCGAAGGTCCGGTCAAATTTCGGTGTCCTCTTAAATGTATGGTGTCCCCCGAACCCGCTTCGAATCTATAACGACTGTTTAAAGGTCTTAAGACGAAATAATTTCGTCTTAAATAACTCCTGGATGATGCGGGTTCCTTTCGGGCAAGACGTTTCTACTAGTCCCGGCTCCCAGAGTCTGAGTACCGGGAGAGAGAACACCGGAGGACCTCGCCTCGGGTACGAGGACTTGGGACTCCGGGGGAAGTCGAAAAAAAAAAAAAAAGGTAAATCGGTGTTCGGTTAGAATAAATTTAGTCCTGACATCTTTTCTTTATCAGGCAGTCGGTAAGCACTAGACTTAAAATCTCATTCTCTAGTCAAATTTATACCACGTGTGTTTGTCAGAACTCTGAAAACAAAACACTATCCATTCCGTCACCGGTTGTTAATGAGTAATCATCGAAAAAACTTCATTCGACAGTTCGGAGGGGAAAGAGGGAGGACTTACAGTCGCTTCTAGTGAAAACAAGGTCCCTACCTGCTAGACCCTAAGAGGTACTTCGGGCGGTCACAGAGGAGAGGGGTCGACTACGCAAAAGGACGACTACCGACAGAGTCTCCTGGCCGTCCGACAGAAAACGGGGTTGTCTGACTCCCCGACCCGGGTCAGCGAACGGAGGGAAAAGGCGTCATGTCGTGGCCCGTGCGAAGACTTGTTTTTATAAGGACGGAAAGAGGTGCGGTGGGCAAAAATTAGTAAGAGAGAAGCCCGTACTGACTCTCCAAGGACGAACGTCCGGGTTGTAGGACAGATATTGGGAGAAGTCGAAGGGGGGGTCGGGTTTGGTTCTGTTATTTTACTTCGATTAGTCTTTCGTTTAGGACCCACGTCCTTCGGGGGAGTGGTGAGGGGTCTAGTACTTATCGCAACCCCCGGCCCGGGACCAGAGGACCCCGGCCCCTACCCGGTCGAGGTGTCCCCACTGGTAGTCGGGGACCTCTCCGTCCCCACTCCCCTCGCGGCGACTCGGACGACCCCCCAGACGAGTCGGCGGTCCCAGGGACGAGGGACGAGGGACGAGGACCTCTACGGGATCCCTCGTAATTGGGCGGCGGGGGGTCGGTGTCGGTCTTCGTCTCGGTCTCTCGACGGACGACAAGAGTACTCCGCGGGGCCCGGCTCCTGGAGGCGAGACCCCGGGTCCCTTGGTGGCGGGGGGTCCTCACGACACGTCACCGTCCCGCCGGGTCAGGCGGGTCCTCCCCCGGGGACAGGCTTCCGTCGGAGGGCCCGGGGGTCCTGGGGGATGGACCACGAGTGGTGACGACTGTTCCGGGGGGCTATAAGTACGTGTGAGGTCAACCTCTGGTTGGAGGTCCACTGTCGGGACGACGTCCCCAGTTTCCCAGTCCTACTTAGCTAAAATAGCTGAAAGTACCGACCCTCCTCGGGGGACCCGGGTCGGATCGAAGCGGGGGCCGTTGGACGTCGTCGGGCACCTCAGAAACGAGGGAGCCCACCCCGGGTAAAGGGTTCGTGGAGCTGTCACTCACCCGGTCCACCTGTTTTAGGTACAGGAGACCCCAGGGGGAAGATCTCCGCTCCGGCGAAATACAAGTCCATTGTGAACTGAATGTTTGTATCAATATGACTCTAGTCGGACACTTGAGTCCTCGAAAAATTCCACCCGCCCATACAATAGTGGGGGAAAAATGTCCACTCCCTGAGTCGCCCATTTGAGACTCTCAACCACTACCTGTCCCTCCGGACCGTACGACGTCAGGAACCCCAACGTTTCTCGACCTGTGTTGACTTGGGGACTTAACTTGACTTGACTTGTCCACTTTCTTGTCCCGGTCTCTCTGGGCTCCCGAACAGGTTTCGGAGGTGAACATTACCCTTCACCAGCGACTCCCGTCACGAGAGAAGGTGGGGGTAGGTGGGTCACCTGTGAACGTCTAGGCGTAGAGACGTCCCGGGACCGAGAGTCGACCTGCCAAGACAGGGGGTCCCGTGTGCACCGTTCCAGACGTGTGTAAAACCAGTAGTGGTGGTCCCTTCCGAGGACTGTAGGGAACTCGTCTCCGGTCCCGACGACGATTTGTGGACTATAAAGGGTTCTGTCGGGGCGTCTCGTTGCCCGGTAGGTGGGTTTGACAGTCGTCACCTCTCGGGACGTGGTCCCCGCTCCGCCCATGAATTGTGAGTCGAACCGACAAGGAACAGTCGTAGTACCTCCATTTTAATATGACGGGTAAAATGTCTTTCCTTGTGACTCCCGTCGTCGCCATTGATCACGGGTTCTAGTGTTGCTGACTTTTCTCCTCCCGACCCTGAACTTACTCCCAAGCGTGAACCTCGGGTCGAGGTTCCTAGACACCAAAACGAGGATTCGGAGGACCAGTAGACCCTCAGACTCTTGTCCTACCGCCACTCGTGCCCCACCGGACACACCAGTCGGCCACCCCGGGACACCACCTCGGGGAGCTCTTCGCGGTACGGGAGGCAGGGGGCGTCTGAACCCCCGGAGAAGAATGACTCGGGTGGAACGGCCCACCGGGGTCGAGGACCGACGGTTCAGCGGAGTAATTTAAGGGAACTTTGAGAGAAAACTAAAAGAAAAATCCAAAAGAGGATAAAAAAAAAAAAAACGTCCTCGGTTAGGGGTCCTTGGACAGAAGTTGGACCGTAATCTAGTTTCGGAATTCGGCGGTCGTACAGAGTGGTTGGACTCGACCCAGGCGTCGTAGGACACTCGTGGGGCCTCGAACGGGGTGCCAGTGGTGGCTCGGGACGGTGGTCCGCGTACTCGGGGGTCGACGGGTTGGACTGGCGAGGACTCTCTCCTGAGGGACCCCCGGGGAGGGGTGAACCCCCCTGGGGGAAAAAGGACTGGGTTCGACTGTACCTGACCTTTTTCCTCCTTCACCCCTGGTCCCAAAAAAAAAAGGAAGGTTTAGTCTTTATTACCGTTGGGTGAGGTCATGAGAACGGACCTCTTAGGAGACCTATCTCCTCGGACCGCCTGTCAGGTATCCCAGTGTTTCTGAGTCTGTACTGACTCACTGAACCGTACGCGTCTCTTCAGTGAGGGTCCCTGGTGTCCCATCGCAGGTGACCCTGAACACCCCTGGGCAAAGACTCTCGACACGTCGGTGCCCCTACACCTAGACCTGTACCAACCTTGAAACGTGTGTGTGTAGTCCCTTGTCTCTTCCCCTCCTCTCCTCTCCTCCCCTCCTCTCCTCTCCTCCCCTGTCTGCGGGTCCTTGCACGTTTGACAGGACCGAAGACGAGTCTCCGAACGCCACCCCTCCCAAGGAGAGGAGGTGAGCTCAGGGAAGGAAAGGAGTGGACCAGACCAGTGGGGTGCACCCGTGACTCGGTTTTGTCTCCACGGCAAGAGTGCTGAGGGACAAGAGGGGTTTTTTTCTCGGAGCCTTCCTCCTTGTAAGGTCTTGACTCAAGAAGGGCACGATCCCCTTCCCCCCCCCCATGATTTTACCAGGTCGCCAGCCAACCCTACGAGTCTCGGTCCCGGGTAGTCAGGTCCTACCCCGACTCCAAGCGTGTGCGGACCGTGTCCGACCTGGAGCTCCTGGGGTCGGGTCCGAGGGTCCTCCAGTCGTTTCGGTCACAAGACTTTGCATTTACGCTACCGACACCAGTGAAGGATCCTATTTCCGGAACCCTGACCCATACTTTAGAAGGGAAATCCAGTGCAAGAACCCAGTCCCGAGTCAGTTTTTGGACTTTCGTGATCCGCACTGCCTCCCGTAGGGGTCACCGCGTTACCATTTCTTCGGCGGACGGTTACGCCCTCTACGTCCAAGCTAGGGACCCGGTTCTTCTAGGCGACTTACTCCTTTACCGTTGGACGAGGTCGGAAGAACAGACCTCTTGGGACACCTGTCTCCTTCGACCACCCGATGTCAGGTGCCCCAGTGACTCAGTCTGTCCTGACTTCACTGAATCGTGTAATCGGGTCAACGGTACACCGTTTAAGTGGTCTACAAAAATTAGGCCTATCTAAAACAAACGAACGAAAAAAAAAGGGATTGGAAGTTCGAGGACTATCTCGTAAGACCATCGAGACACACACACACAAACACACCTAAGAGGGACTTAATTTGTGTGGAGACGAAAAAGAGTTGATTTAAGGAGGCTCCGAGGAAAATTGAAAAATGTCCTTTACTCGTGACGTGGTCCTTTAGAAGACCCCCTTTCATTTACGCCAGTCCAAATAGGGGCAAACACCAATACACATACACACGCCCACACACACACACACACCAACCGTGCACACACAGAGACAGAGGGAAGTCACGACCCTCTCCCAGCCTCTGTTTTCGTCTTTAGGTTCGACGTGCAAGCCCGACTCCGTGACACGAAGGAGGCACTTGGTCTACGTCTAAAGTTAGTTAAGTTAGTTACACGTTACAAACGACCGGTATTTTTATCGGGTCTCGAACGACCAGTCGCCGAGATTCTACCTACTGGTCTCCGGGGCCTCCAGGGTTTCCAGTTTCCACTGATAGTGGAATTTTACATTAGACACGACCAGGGGGGTACCCGGACCGGTAGACGTGGGTGGACGGTTTGGTCCGTCGAGAGTCGGGAAGATCGGCGAGTGGGTCCTCGGACCGCCCGTCGGAAACCCGGAGTTCCCGCCCCGGTAGTTCGACAGGGATGAGGGTTCGGGCTGACAGGGGGGGTCCGCCTTGGGTGTACGAAGCGATGAGCGACGACGGGGGTACTACAGGACGACAGTAACAAATCAGGGATTCAGCACAGACTGACAAACGTTGGGGTACCTGACATCGGGCGGTCCGAGGAGACAGGTATCCTAAAGGGACCGTTCTCGAAACCTCACCCAACGACAAAGGAAGAGGTCCCCTGGAAGGGTTGGGTCTCTAGTTTGGGCGTAGAGGACGCAACCGCCCACCTAAGAACTGGTGACTCGGTGGGCCCTTCGGGGTACTGCAGGGTATGCTTCGACGTTTTATCACCCCGACACCAAAACGAAAGTTGGGGCAATGGGAAAATACGATTCGTTTGGAAGCGGAGGACACCGAGACTCTCGGACGAGATCGTAGAATCCTCCTCACTCTCCAGAGACACCAGGGGAACACTAGTACTCTTTCCTACCTCGTCGGCACTACTCACTACTACAGTGGGAAAGGGTGCGACTCCCTGGGACGAGAGAGACGGGGAAGGAAGGACGAGTCGGATCTCGGTGGAGGGTAAAGACGTGGGACTGCAAGGACGGGCACGGAGGGACGAGGTCCCGGCTGCGACGTCACCGTGTAACACAAAGTCTCGGAGCGGTGCGCAGAAGTTTATGGGGAGAGAGGGAGGGAGCGAGTGACAGACTGCCTTCGGTCTAAAGGAGAAGAACGGAAACCACGCGGGCAGAGGTATTAAAAAGGGCAGACGACACAACGTAAGTCCTTCGTACATTCCTACTCTCTGCGGGCTACCTGTGAAACAGGTCAATGTCGTCGAGGATTTTTCCCTCCGGAGGGGGAAGGAAAGGGCACCAACGGCCGACGAGCGCCCACGACGGTTGAGACCCGTCCCAGACACACGACGTCTAGTCGGAGGAAAGTATTTAGTGACGCCAAGCCGATAAATTGCCAGCTGTACAGTGGGCTTCTACGTCATAAAGGGTTTTCAGTCCTTCGTTTATTTAATAATGTCAAATTTTTACTTAGATAAATAACTAGAGGAAGGAAATGTGATAATTACGATTAACAAAAAGTACCACGTACGTAAGCCCTAAGTAGTTTTACTTAAGAATTGCTTAAAGGTTTGTGTTTTTAATATCGACCTATTGTCGATCTTGGTTTAGTAGTCTCGCAAAGAGTTTCCGGAAGGCGAATTTCCCGGGGTAGTACCCATAGACAGAGATTCTCGACTCTACATCGACGATTGTCGTGTCTCGGTGTCTCCTCACACACCTGTAGTGTTGATCGATACGACAAACTCGTGACGACACATGATCGGGACCCAATCCAGCAAAGTAACTGAGCTGGTCGTCAGGGATCCAGGTAAAACACTAAGGGTGAACGAAATACCTCTTTGACTCTGGGTGTCTCGTCATTCTCCTTCTCCGGTCACGTTCAGGTCCGGGTGAACAGAGATTCGACGCGGACGAAGGGTGGACCGGTGAGAGGTGCGCCTCGACCATGGTCGCTCCGACGGCGTGCAAGGGAGGTCCCTGGAACTAGTGACCAAGACGGACAGACATTCTGAGTCGTAGTTGGAACTCGAAAGACCGGTTTCCTTACGTTGAGTGTCGCACGTGGAGGGTGGGGGATGGAACAGACAAGAGAGGACCGGTAGTTCAGTCAGTTTTCCGTAGTGACTCGGGAGAAAAGAGAGAACTGTTCTGATGATGTCAGGGAAGAATAAAGAGTCATTATAAAATGGACCTGTGTACCGAGGTTTATTTGAAAGGGTCTCCAGGAACGTGTCGGAACACTGATCGTCCTGCACTTACTTAAACTACACACGGTTTATTCCCAAAATGGAAATTTCCTTCTTTTTCACGAAGAAGGGCAGAAGAAAGAGAAAGGACGACAGACCTTGAGTCTGAACTACCGTCCTCGACGTCGTCGGTAGAGGCTGGTACTCTGTGTTCGGGACACCACTCCCGTTGTCTCGTCGCACTGTCTTCTTCGGGCCCAGGGAACGCGATGCCCCCGTGGTAGGCTCGGGACTCAACGTACGGACCTGAACAGACCGTATTTATCGAGAGAAAACACATTCGGCGAAACCCGAAATTAGGAGACAATCTCATCGTTTGGAAGTAGGATTTCTCACATCGAGGGGTGCTATCACAGTTATCCACACCATCTGACTTATTACTTGAGGGTTTCCACAGGTTCGCCGAAGGGTCTACTACGAATCGCCGTTTCTTAGACGGACGTTACATCCTCGATGTCCTCTACGCCGAAGTTAGGGACCCAGCCTTCGTAGAAGACCTCTTCCTTTACCATTGGGTGAGGTCATAGGAACGGACCTTGTAAGGTACCTGTCTCCTCTGACCTCCCGATGTCAGAGACCCCAACGTTTCTCAACCTGTGTTGAATCACTGATTCGTGCAAGTTTCCACAAGTTTAGGATTAGAGACCTTGGACACTTAAGTAATGGAATGTGTCAACTTCCCTGAAACGTCTACACTGATTAAATTCCCAGAACTCTACCGTTCAAATAGAACCCGATAGGGTCACCCGACCTATATTAGGGTTCTCAGGAATCTCGTTCCTCTATCTTCCCGGAACATAGGTTTTTGCACTACACGGTCACCTTCTCGTCCTCTCGTCTCAGTCTCTCTCTTCTACGACGCAGTGGTCAAGTCTTCCACCTCCTTCACCCAGTACTCGGTTCCTTGTACCCGTCGGGGATCTTCGACCGTTCTTCGTCTTTCTCTGGGAGGGGATCCTGGAGTTCTTCCTTGTGTCCTACAGACGTGTTAGAGTTTCACAGAGGGGTGTTCTGGGAACAATTGACTTTCCTCCTTTATTATCAAGGTGTCAAATAACGTCTGTCGGGGAGTTCGTCCCCCACCTGCTCACCTGTAGTGGTACTCACACGGGGGACTGTGGTGCACGGTGCTTCCTACTTGTAGTGACGGTGTCAAAAAAACGTTTTTACACAGTAGTTTAGCTCCGTACCCCTTTGTAGTTTGTTTAGGTTTAAACTTTGTCAGATATTTGATTGATCGGACGTGAGAAGTTTTCACGGTTTCAGTGCATTACTAATTTCTAATAAGGAGAAGTTAGAGTACACACGATTTCCTTTAGTCAGGACTTAAAAGTAACCTTCCTGACTACGACTTCGACTTTGAGGTTATGAAACCGGTGGACTACACTTCTTGACTGAGCAATCTTTTCTGGGACTATGACCCTTTCTAACTTCCGCCCTCCTCTTCCCCTGCCCTGTCTCCTACTCTACCAACCTACCGTAATGGCTGAGTTACCTTTACTCAAACTCATTTGGGGCCCTCAACCACTACCTGTCCCTCCGGACCGTACGACGTCAAGTACCTCAACGTTTCCCAACCTGTGCTGCCTCGGTGACTTGACTTGACTTGACTTAGAGTACCCTGTCGGTTACCGGAGAAAGGACGGAAAGGTCAGTACAGGAAGAGGACGACCTATGGGGCAGGTGTCGTTAGGAACTTCCGAGGTTCCTAACCTCGGCGGTCGTTCGGGTCCTCCGGGGCGCACTGGACTGGGAAGACAGTTTGACGGGGTTCGGAGCAGAAGGAGAGGGGGGAAGGCGGGGGTAGGGTGTGTGTGAGGTAGGAGTCGGTAGGACCGACGATAAAGAGTTTTTCCGGTCCAAGGGAGGAACGTGGACGAAGAAGAATCGGACCTTACAAGTAGGTGGAAGAGAGAAAAACGAACATTGATGATGATTTATACCCCGAAGGAGCGACCGAGTCGTGATGTCTTAGACGGACGGTCACGTCCTCTACGACCTCTGGTTCAAAGGTAGGGACCCAACCCTTCTAGGGGACCTCATCTTTCACCGTTGGGTGAGGTCATAAAGAACGGACCTCTTAAGGCACCTGTCCTGAACCACCCGATGTCAGGCACCCAAGTGTTTCTCAGTCTATGTTGGCTCGTGTGCGTCTCAGATCGTGATGAGTCGTAGACAGAGAGGGGGACCTTACATTCGGGGCACTCCCGTCCTTGACCCAGATTAAGCAAAGTGTCAGTGTAGGGACGACGGAGTATTTACGGCCCATGGTTCTTCCACTGACTCTACTGATCACTTGGGTAATGACAGGGTCGTAAGACTAACCTACCCCAACCAGTCTTTCGGTAGTTCAGTGGGCCCCGGGACACCATGTCCCACAGGAATTTAGACTGAGGAGTCGTGAAATAGGATAATACTCTTCTTTTGGTATTGATCTTTCTTATTGGAATGTCTTTGACAAGATACACTTTACTTTGTAGCGCTCGGGTCGCAGAGTGACGTGGTGGGCGGGGAACTCCGACGAAATGGAGAACAGGACAGAAGGGTAGTGGATGGCCCAAATACCCTCCACTACGGGACAGTTGAAAGGGTTTCTTTTTGTTTTCTCTGTCTTTGTTTTTGGTTCCGCATACTACTTTGGTGCGACCTAAAGACTGCAGTCGAGAGGTTTGGGGAAGTACTACGTCTTCCCTTTTGACTCCGGGGTCCCTCCCATATTCTGACGGAAAATCCGAGTCCCAGACCCGAGGTCCGGAGGACGGACGGTCCGAACGACGGGCCGCAACCCTGTAAAGGACCTCCTCGTCTTGGGGGCTACTCTCCGGACTGGAGGTGGGACCCCGTGGGACCCACCAGTCCGGGTAAGGTTCGGGGGGAGTGGGGTTCGGAAATTGGATTACTTTGGTAGTTGTTGAGGTCACTCTAAGGATGTCCTGAGGTCGCACCCCGAAGAGTTTATACTCATCAAGGGACTCCTTGAACAGTTTTACGTCTAAGACTGGGTCCTCCAGACCCCCCCGGACTCTGAGACGTAGAGATTGTACTGGGGGGTGGGGGACCTTCCTACGACTGCGACGACCTCCAACCTGATGCAAACCTCACCCTCGAGATAGGGTCCCCAGTCGGTGGAACAGGACATTTGAAATGTGGAAAAGGAAATGTCACATTTCCTAGTCTCTCATTTATGAAATCCGAACCACCCAGTTCTCCGTTTTACCTCTTAAAAGAGGACGATATCGTTCTTGTTTGTTTGAAGATTGTATAAAATTAAATGCTTTAAGTTTTATAGTACTTTTATTTATTTATGCTAGAAAACCATTATGTCCAGATGAACACTTTTCAGATCCTTAGAGAAAACCCCTCCCGATGTAAAGTGAAAGGGCCCCAAGTCGTGCGGGGCAGTAGTTCAGATAACGGTTACAAGCAGACATTTTTGGTCGGTAATAGGCGGCCTCGTGGTCAAGGCGTTTTACTCGACAGGTAAGGAAGCAAGAAAAGAGAAAAGGTTATGAGTCTTCTCGAGTGGCTCTCGGCTCGTACAGTGCCCTAGGACCCCTGCGCACTGTTGGTCGGTCTCGGGGAGAGGGGTAGTAGTTCGCCCCTGTAAGGTCGAATTAAGTTCCACAACGGGGTACACTTTAGTGTAAATACTTTCCACGGTACTTCGTTCTTTTAGTAAGATACGTCCAAAAGTCACACTTCTTACATCAACGAGGGAGACATATGGGCGAGAAGAAGTAATAACTTAAGACATAAAAAGTTTTTCGTGCTTTATATTCACGAACCTTCCCTTTGTGTTGTTCGTAACAAAATTCACGTAAAGACTCGGCCGTTACTTCGAAACGGAAAAGAAGTTCTTTTATCTAGGTTACACTTTGACGTCGAAATATAAGAAACCGGTTCCAAAATTAGTTAGACAACCTTCGTTAAGACTCGTGGTGAGGGGAGTCTCCCACCGTCACCCAATACCACCCTAAACCCCCCAGTGTCCCTTCGTCAAACATGTCCACCTAGAGTGAGGACCCCCGCTACGAGGACTAGCTCCATGACATTCAGGTTTACCACATTTAACTTAGACTAAAGGGGTTTAGTCGCTACAATAATACAGCCTAATACACTCACCGTTAAATGAGGGTGCCCTCTCTCTTGAATCCTTATTTCCGTAACTCCGGACACGCACCCACCATAAAAGGTCCTTACCACTCAACAGACCCGGCCGTCTGCGTCAATCGATGGACAGGGAGGGTGACCCCTTTTCACTGCAAATTCGAGCGATTTAGGGGCTTCAAACCGAAACAGTCAGGCAGTCGAGAAAGAGTACCGCAAGCGACGGGGGGACCGAGTCGTCATTTCTTGGGTGGACGTCAAGTCCTCTGCGTCCTCTGTGCCCAAGCCAGGGACCCAACCCTTCGAGGGGACCTCTTCCCTTACCGTTGGGAGAGGTCATAAGAACGGACCCTTTACGGCACCCGTCTCCCCGGACCCCCCAATGTCGGGTACCCCAGCGTTTCTTGGCCTGTATAGAAACGCTGATTTGTTGTTGTTTGTCGTTATGTGCGAGTTGTCTGATACGTTTAATATACTTAATCTTCCTTATCCTCCTCAAGCCATTTCTAACTTCGTTATGTATTTTATAAAGGACATCGACCCGCAGGGACCACCGAGTCGCCATTTCTTAGACGGACGTCACGTCCTCTGTACCCGAACTAGGGACCCAGTCCTTCTAGGGAACCTGGGTGAGGTCATAAGAACGGACCTCTTAGGGTACTTGTCTCCCGGGACCACCCGATGTCAGGTACCGAGTTTTCTCAGTCTGTGCTGACTCGCTGATTTGTTATGTCGCGGAAGATATCAACGCCAAGACTGAGAACCAATCTCAGCGTCGACAGAGGATGGACCAGAAAGACGTTGTTACAAGAAGTAAAAGAATAGATAAGAAGTGGGTCCTAGTCGTTTCGTCGTCCTGACTTTAGCGACTCAAGAGGGGTCTAGAGTGTCTTCTTTCGGTTCAGGAGGACACCGGAACCGGTGCTTCCAGACGGACGACCGGAGTGGAGGACAACAAGTCAGTGAGTCAGTACAAGTTGAGAAACACTGGGAGGACTCGGACCGTGTTGAAGTACGGTCGAGTGACCTGTTGTATGGTCGACAAAAGTTCGAAACCCACGTTCACTGAATTGGGTACCCTTTGACGAAAGTAGTAGATCGTCCTTCAACGTCCACCCGTTGACCTCCCGACCGACGAGATCTTTGGGTCCCCACAACGGTTTCCGAGGTCACAGGAGGTAGAGACACGAGACGTCAAAGGTCACCCAACGGAACCCGGAATCCAGTCATGGTTCCACCCGGGTTCTACCGGACCATTCCAAGAAACTACAGTGTATCAGTGGGTCGATACAGGTGTCTGTCTTTAAAGATGAACTTACAGAAGACTAGTCCCTGCTTTTGGAAAAGGGTTTCCTGAGGGGAGGGTTTGACGGGTGAGTGTAGAGTGACCGGGTCTTACCGTAATTCCCGGAAAGGATTCGTGATAGTCCTTGACTTAATCACAACAACCGAATTTAGATAGTTCTAAGTCAGGGGTCCTGACTACTGTCTAAGGTAAACGGCCTTTTCAAGATGAGATCCGTTGAGGATAAGTAGGAAGTTCTGGGCCGATATGTCGGTGGGAGACACCCTGCACCAACACAACCCTTTGGGGTGTACCGTTACCGGGCACTCTTCGGACACTCTCGACTCCCACCCGAGGTCGTTTGATCGTTCTTCCACTCTGGGAGTCAGATGTTGGTCTTCCCTGACCTAGGACGGTAGTTGATGTACTTGCACCTTCACTTAGGAAAGGACAGTCTCAGAGCGAGCCTTCACTTAGGAAAGGACAGTCTCAGAGCGAGCCTTCACTTAGGAAAGGACAGACTCCGAGCGAGCCTTCACTTAGGAAAGGACAGACTCCGAGTCCACTCTCGCGTCGGGTCGATTGTAGAACCAGTGTCGGACACTTTCCGTCTCTGAGGGTCGCTTCGCCACGGACCCCTAAGGACTGGGTGTCCTTACCACTCTAGCACTTCCACATAATCCCCAAAGGGACCACCAGGTCAACCGATTCTGAGACACGAGGGTCACCTCCCAAGTCCAAGCTTGGGACCAGCCCCTTGATCTAGGGTGTCCGACGTTGATTTCTTGGACGGACGGCGTTGATTCTACGCCACGTCAGTCTATTTACTTATTTATAAATTTTTTGTTTTTATCTAGCACGACAAGTACGGTATTTACACCGCTACGACAATGTGTTTCATTTTGTCATAAGGGACAAAAGTAACACGAGGAGGGGGATTGGATGGAAGTAGGGTGAGAGGTGCACCGCCGGCTCACAAAGGGTCGAGGCAGCGTAGTGTGGAGTTCTGCGGGAACTGGTCCCGGCTGCACTAGACGTGAGGGAGGAGGAGACCGTCGTGCGGTCCAAGTCGTGGACGTAGGGGGAAGGAGAGACAGAGCTCTTACAGGGCTCGTACGATGAGGGAGGGGAAGGAAGAGGACGGACGAGGAGTCCGTAGGCTGAGGAGAGAGAGGTCTCTGGACGGCAGTTGAAGAGTCGGGGTCGGCCCCAACAGGCCGGAAGGAGAAGTGTCTGACACAATGTTGAGCTCCAACAACGAGGTAGGGGTCCGGGGTGGAGTGGGGTGGTCTTGTATTCGGGGCACTCCCGTCCACACTACTTACAAAGTAAGTCGTGAGTGACAATTGTGAATCAGGTGACGGACCGTGTACCCCCTACAAGTTGCTTATAAGGGGTTTACCTACTTACTGAACTTACAAGTCAGCTTAGATGGTCTTACACATATAAGTTTCTTGTAAACGGACTTACCGGTCGGTCCGAGGAATGAGGTGTCAGTCCCCCGTACAAAACCCTCCGTCTATGCCCAAAGGAAAGAGGGAGGAAGAAAGAGACACGACATAGTGACATAGGTCACTTCCTCTGAGATTTCTGTTCCCGACCTTCTCCTTTTCTTTTCTTTCGTCTTTCTCCAGTCCCTGGCCACCCCAAGCCCGTCCCCACTAGGGACCTTCGTGCCGTAGTTTGTACACTCTTTCGTCTCAGGGCTAGCGGGTCCCCTCCGGTGGGTCTCGGTCGTGGACACAGGTGACCCCCCCTGGGATCGACTTGTGTTCGTGTCTTTTAAAGCGATTCAATCGCGTAGATTGAATTCGTTCAATCGTCCTTCCCCGACACACACTCGTTACACGTACTACCTGAAGTGTTTTATGTGACGTAGTCGGTCTGTCGAAAACTCTACGTACTCGTTACCCTTACGGACCCGAAATAATTAAACGGAAGAGATGTTCACTCCTTTTATTGTCCATAAGTTACTCGGTAACACCCTATCTATTTACTTCTAACTTAAAACTCCAGGAACCACAAAATCACTCCAGTTGTAGTCTTACCTCGTACAGAGATTTCGAAGATGTTTTCACCGGGCCTTCTGTGACAGGTGACTACCTCTCCTTTCTCGTGAAACCTAAACTTAGAATCGGGGTGAAGATTAATCCAGTCAATGAATTGGACATAGTCGAAAGATTGAATGTCTTTTTGTTTCTGATTGAGTGTCCTAAAAACTCTCTGAAATATACATAGTTTGTGGATTGTATCAGGGTTATTTACAATGAATAGGGAAGTTTAAGAAAATGAATGCCTACATCCGTTATGTAACGTGAATCTTATATCCTTCTTATTCTTCAACCAGAAAGGAATACAGGTCATACCCAGAAGGAAATACTCTATTAATCTTGGTAGATTGAGTGGAGATGGGGTCGACGATTCTTTAAATCTCGGTTTGACTTACCATTTAACGAAAGACCTATAGAGTAGGGGGAGGAGGAGATTTTCCAAACCTTTGTTGTTCTTCTTTCGAGTCACACTTTCCCACCCCTCCCTGTCCTCTACAAAACCGTTATTTCCCCGTCTGTTTTGCGCGGTCCTGGGCGGTCGGGGTCTCCTCGGACCCTGAGCAATCCTTTCTCTGCATTCTAAGCACATATTACTTAGTCCCGGGCCGTGCACGAGATCCCTGTTTAGACTCCGATTATCTACATTCATACCACGACACAAGGTCAAATGAGGTCTTTTAAGACTATCTAAGGTCGTAAAGGACCTTACTCTAGTAGACCCTGTTCTTTCGGATCTCATACTTTGGGGCCGTACACTGTCATCTCTGACCTCGCCGGAGACAGGGCTGTCAGAGGAGAAACGTCAGTCAGTCAGGACACGAGGATCTGCCCTCTAGTTCAGAGGACACTCGACGCGGGACTTGTAGACTAAGAACTGAGGCAAAAATTTTAAGATCCATAGTCTTCACGGAAAAAATATATATAGGAGTCCTTCTTCTCTCCGGTCTTTTTCGTTGGCCCTCTTCTCTAGCCTCTCCACTATGGGACCCTTCCACTCCTCTGTCTGACCGGGCGCCGTGGCTTCGACGACTCAGTAGTCACTTTTACACCTGGGCAAAGACGTTTAGTTCAAGGTGAAAGGGGCTCTGTAGGTAAAGTATTCTCTTGTTTTGACCAAGGACTCAATACTGTTTTTAGGGAGGCACCTTGCATCGTGTAACTTTTGAGTACGTAAAATTGAGGTGGTAAAGGACCATTTTATCAGTATAATAAGTTGTGACTCTTCCTTCGATTAAGAACAGGAAAATATTAAACCGTGTTACCGGTATTTGGGTTTCCTTCCTTTTATTACCCGAAATTACCGGATTTACTTGGTTGTAAGTAAAGACAAGGTGGTGGTGGAAGGGAGACGAAGAATTCCGCCCACCGAAGGTTCCGGGGGTTACCGACCGAGGGGCGAGGACAGTGTCCTCCCTGGACCCTTCTCGTCTCTTCCGCCTCAGAACCGCTGCCTCCGACCCTGAGTTTATGACCTATACCGAAAATAATCGATACACTAGAACGAGTAAATAGAATACACTGGACGTTAAAAAAGTAGACACTTTCCCTCTATTATTAAGTACCGAAAAACCTAATTCTTAATTTGTCTTATTACTTACGTCGATTATGTCATAGACCGTGTTTTCCTCATGAGCCTTTACACTCAGGGGAAAGTGCCATGGGGGCGGGAACGAAAAATTTTCAGTCATGAAACTAGACCCAACTTCTTTCCTTATTTTGTGCCCCTTTTTTAATTAGCTTTACGTATGAAAAGACATTGTACCATTGTCCTTTACTTCATCTTTTGGACTTTAGAGTATTAATATCACATTTCTATTATTATCAATGGTCTCAATCGTAAATAACTTATATGATACACGGGCTGTGATTCACGAGAGGTATATCATTGAGAAAAAATTTTTTTTTAAATAAAAAATTAACCTCTTAACCATAGTTGAAAAAAATTTCGGAATGTTGTTCTGGCACTCCATCCCTACTAATAATAAGGATAAAACGTCTGTTCCTTTGTCTCCGTGTTCGTCCCAACAAATCGATTCTCACCGACTCGGTCTAAACTTGGACCCGTCAAGACAAAAGACACTTCCTCTGACGTTTTGATTCTAAACGACCTTCCGTCACATAGTTCTGCACAAGAGGCCTAGTTGTGGATTCACCCCGTTCGTTTTTACCCGTCTCCCTTTATGACCCGACTCTAAGTCAACGTTGTCTCCAAAGTCGGTTTCGGAAGTCGAGACTCCGACAAAACACCGGGGAACTTCGACAGGGTTTGTCTTCGGTGATCTCACCCCAGAGACGGGAGGGTACTGGCGAGCGGACTACGTCGACAGAACCCTTCCACCCACCCCCCGAACCCCTTTCGCCGAGAGAGATCAGGTCCGTCAAGGACCATCAACTTGAAATCCATCGATCTTGACAGTGGTTCTCTACAGTCGACAGTTGCTAAGCCATGGACCAAGGGGTCGTGGCGGATGCCAATGAGAAACGGAGCGGACGAAACTTAGCAGACCCTAAGACCCTCCTTGACTCTTTGCACTCACCCTGTTTGCTGTCGGGAACTGTGTCGTCGACCGGGGCTCTGGTGGTGAGTGTCGACGACAGAGGAGACGGCAGGGGAGACTCAGGGGGAGGAGGGGCCGTTCTCAGAACCCACGAATGATGGACGGTTGGGTCTCGGAGTAGGCACTCCTAGACTCGAGGACTAGTAGTGTGGGAAGTCCAGATGTGTGGTCCGTCTTTTAAAACGAAAGCCCCCACCACCGACGGAGTCGGAGGACCGTAGGTAAGAGCCAACTAGGCCCCACCTCTCTCACTTGTGATCGCAGGACGGGACTCCTTCCGTGCAGAGTAATTGGTAGGGGTTTCTAGAGGTGTCACACCCAGGGAAGCAGAGGGTGAGGTCAGGACGACGGGTCCTGCGGACGGGGGAACCCAGAGAGGAGGAAGTCCTCGAATGGCAGGGTAACGCTAGTCCCCGGGTCCAGACATCGTCGGAGAAGACGGGAGTCGGACTGCCACTACCCCCCCGGAAGAGTAGACACAAGGAACCGTTCGTCCTACGAGGGACCGGGAAGAACGCCTGATCAGTAGACGCCCCGAAGATGGGTCGGAGAGAGGGGGTCGTCAGGGTAGCGAGTCGAAAAACCAAGAAAGGAGGTGGTAGACGGTAGAGGGAAAAAAGAAAAAATTCTGAAAAACTATACCTGGTAAAATTTTCAGAAATAGCTTAGACAATGTTACAACGAAATTTTTTTTAGAAAACCAGAAAACTGGAGTTCCGTACACCCTAGAATCGGGGGTCTGGTCCCCGACTTGGGTGTGGAGGTCGTAACCGGGAGGTCCCTTCAGGATCCGACAAAGAAGAACTGGAGTACAGTCGGTGACAAAAGAGGTTTGACTCGTCGTCCAAACATGGAATAGTAAATTGAGAGAAACCAGAGTAAAGAATAAGACCGAGGGGAACAGGTCGTGGGAGTCTTAGGTCGGGGAATGAGAGGGTCAAGGACGTCCCAGTACGACCTACCACGACGAAACTTTAGAGTAAGAAAAGGAGAATCGTCCCGGACATGGAGTCGTCGCTTTACGATAACACTGACCTGGGAACGCTTGCGGACCACCCGAAGGGCCACCAAGGTACATTCCTTAGACGGACGTCTCGTCCTCTGCGTCCGCGTCAGGGACCCAGTCCTTCCAAGGGACCTCCTCCCTTACCGTGGGATGAGGCCAAAAGAACGGACCCTTTAGGGTGCCTGTCTCCTGACCACCCGATGTCGGGGACCCCCGTGTTCAGCCTTTTGTTGCATCGCTGATTTGTTGTTGACCAGACGACAGACCCTCTCCTACACTTCCTGTACATAGCGAGAGTTGCTCTCCGGAGGGGTGTCGGAGTTCACTTCCTCATCCGGTGAGCCCGTCCGGACCCTCCCAAGGGCCCTTGGGCCCCAAAGTTCTAGTAAGTCCCCGTAGTTGGATCCCTCGCGACAGGTAGAGTGAGTCCCGAGACTGGAGTCCCAACGTCTGCAACCCTCCGATCCTGAAGGCGGAGGAGACCTCGAGACGAAGTGTTTTTGTTCGGGGTCCAGAGTGGCAGTCGAATACTAGTCGACATCCTTTACTTCGAGGGGACTCTATGCCGGGTCGTCACCGAGACCGACAGTGTGAATCTGAAATTGACTACTGTGGGAGTCGAAAGGTAACAGAAAATAAGGCACACCGGTCGTCTGTCGGTAGGGAACAAGAGTCTGATAGAGAAACGGAAATAAAGAGGTTGTGAGCGGTACAAAGTGGGAGGTCGCGTAGGGGAAGGTAATCTTACGATAGGCAGGACTGAGTGATAGCCTCATTCGAAGTGTTAGTGTACCGGGGTCGCACGGTCTCCGATGGACGCGAGTGGACGGTAGTCCCTACGGTAGGAGTGACGGTCACTGGGTCGAGGGTTCAGCACAAAATCCTAGACAAAGGAACCTGGTGGGGACCATGGTTGACAGTATTTCGACCCAAGAGACCCTACGTCTGACCCTCTCTGGACGTGCATCCTTCCGATACCTCGGCACAAGAGCTCCAGTCACGGTGTCCCCTCACTTCCTTCGTCCTGTCTCACCTCCCTTTCGACTTGACACTGCGTCGAGCCACTTTCGAAGTCGGTGACGGGGCGGTTCAGGACCTCGACCCTACCGGGAAGTCGCGACAGGACTTTATCGGTCCCCGACCCGGAAGTGTGGAGGAGGGATTCAGTAAGGACCTACACCAATTAGGGGTCCTCTTACTTGTCCTGGAACTCAGTCTGTCGAGAGGCTGACACTTCGTCGACGTCGGTTTCTGAGGCGTCTCAACAACCTGTGGTTGCGAGGTCGTCGACCCCTCTATTTACGAAGTCAGGACGCCACTCTGACCTCCCTCCATTCTTAGGCCCGCCATAAGTCCCGTCCGTCGGTTGTGTGACACGAACGATGGGTAATCTTCTGTCATATTCCTCTTACGTATTGTACCGACTAAGTACACTTACAAACCGTTTTGGTGATGTTATAACATTTCATTAATCGGAGGTTAATTTTATCTAATTAAATGTTTTTTTTGTTCTTATTGAATTTTTTCTTTTACTTTAGACCTTTTGATCCTTTTCTCTGTAGAAAATAGTTCCGAAAACGAGATTGGAAAACCCTCTTCCCCCAAACTGAAAGCCTGCAGTCCACAAAAAAGTAAAACACTCACTAATAAATAAACTGGCACGGCCCAGAAGTGACGGCGTACACTTGAGAATCAACACCAAACATCCCAGATCAAGGGACTGGTCCCCAGCTTGGGACCCGGGGACGTAACCCTCGCACCTCAGAATCGGTGACCCGGTGGTACCGTCAGGGAGTCTACAGTCTACAAGAACTCCGGTCCTCAGAACAAAAGACATCGACATAATAATTGATGTCAACCTGTCGACGGACGTAACAGTCATGGTGGGTGACTAGGGGGTGTCCAATGTCATACTTCATCAAATATGTGTGGGTTTAGTGTATTATTAAACTTGTGAGTATTTAAGGATGGAATGTTGTAGGAGGTAGAAGAATTAAAGGTAAATAAGAAGTTTCACTTTCACAATCAGTGAGTCAGCATAGGTTGAGAAAAGTTGGGGTCCCTCGGGTGGTCCGAGGAGACAGGTACCCCAAGAGGTCCGTTCTTATGACCTCACCCATCGGTAAGGAAAAAGGTCCCCTAGAAGGACTGGGTCCCTAGTTTGTTCGTAAAGGACGTAACATCCGTCTAAGAAATGATAGACTCGGTGGTCCCTTCAGGTGAATGAAAGGTTCCGGGTCGGATTTACAAAGGAGAGAACCTTCGGATTGAACTGTGAGAGGATGGTCTTAGTTAGTGGAGACATAAACGTATCGAGAAAAGGGTAGAGCCAAAAGGTGTAAATAAGGTAGTACAAGTATGAATAAACTATCTAACACTCGGATGGACACTCTCCTTTTTGTCTTGTATAAGAACCGTATATGATTCTAAGTCATTTACAAGTGTCTGACTTACTACAAAGTGACGTCAAAGAAATTTTAAAAGTATTTAAAAGTGACTTTGAATTTTCACAATGACCCATCGAGTTCAAAATCTATGATAGAAAGTGTAGACCCATTTACTTCATGATTCAGTAAGACTGTGATCAGTTTTTTTCTTCTATGACCGTTGTCTTTGCTGTGTAAGTCAAAGGAAACAAAGTCACTAAAGCACTTTAGATGAGTTATTATGAAATAGGTCTTAGGACAAGTTAGAACTACTACGTATAAAGTTTCGACGAGTATATTCATTGAGCTTCAGTAGGAACTACGATTCTATTTGGGATTTAAATTACACCGTTTGATGAAGAAAAAAGTCCTTAGTCAGTATTGAAGTTGTCGGTATTAATTGGTCAGGGTAGGTGAGTGACCATATCTAAAAACCATAAAGGAGTTCACAGATGTTCAGAACCACTCCTCGTTCTACCGTTGTGTCGCTGTACCATTCCTCGGACCATTTGTTTCGACCTTGGTGTCTGTGAGGAGAAGCCCTTTCTACAAGTCTGTATAATGACCTCAGGTGTATCTCTATTTTATCTTGTGTTTTTGGGTTGTCGTAAAAGGTTTCTTACGTACATTAAATGCTAGAATGAATAGGTACGAAGTGTTCCTGAAGATTACAGATGATTTTCATAATCGAGTGCAAAGAACCCACGAGTACACGACAAGAATATTCGTCAAATGTCCGTATGAGAATACCTAAATTGTTTACGTTATGTATAAATGTACTATGAATGACGTTTAAGGTCGACCGAGTCACCATTTCTTAGACGTACGGTTAAGTCCTCTGTGTCCTCTGCACTCAAACTAGGGACCCAACCCTTCTACGGAACCTCCTTCTTTACCGTTGGACGAGGTCATAAGAACAGACCCTTCAGGGTGTCTCTCTCCTCGGACCACCCGATGTCAGGTACCCCAGCGTCTCTCGACCCACTCTGAATCACTGCCTCTTGTGTGTTCGTTTAGTCCGCGCTCAACCTAAGGACCGGAAGAGACCCTTTAGAGTCTTATGACTCCTCAGAACCGACCGACACAAGAGGAAAACTTTGTTTCTCTTGTTTTTAAAGGTCGGTCTAGATAAGTCTTATCACACACACACGCGATTCAGCGAAGTCAGTACCGATTGAGAAACACTAGGGTACCTAACATCGGGTGGTCCTAGGAGAGAGGTATCCTAAAGGGTCCGTTCTTATGACCTCACCCAACGGTACGGGAGGAGGTCCCCTAGGAGGGGTCTGGGTCCCCATATTGGGCATAGAGATTACAAAGAACGAAACCATCCGTCCAAGAAATGGTAATCACGGTGGACTTTCTTAAAAAAAAAAAAAAAATCACCCTTTATTCCATATGTTCAATTCCCATATAAAAGTGACAATGAAATTAGTAAATATGTTAGTCGTATACAAGTGTTGACGGATCACAACGAACAGGAACTCCTTGGTCTGACAATGAAATCGACGAAGTGCATAAGTCCTAAGGAAACAGAAAGACGTGAACCGACCTTCCATCCCGTGCTAAGCTGAAGAAAGAATAGATATCCTTTCTTTGTTTAGATATAGGTAAACTACCTGCATGGACAGGTGTCTTGTTTACCCAGATTAGAACGGTCATTCCCTCACTTAACGAGTGGAAGAAGGATCTCTGCGTGTCCGGAGAACGAATCTTCTCGTGATTGATCTTACGAACACCTTTGTTAAACGAATTTTCCCTAAACTTTTGGACCTTTGTTGACTTCAAGGTTTCCCCGAGAAAAGAGTACATTTATCAACTTGGTTTGCACTTCCGCCCTGATTCTACGCTTCCTCCCTGATTCTAAATGCACAGACGTCCCGTCCTCGTTGTCCTTAGACCTTAATCTTCGTAATTTGTTAAAAAAACCGAACGTCCTAGAATCATGGGATGGTCCCTAGTTTTAGTGTAGGCCCAGGGTACGTGACGTACCTCTTAAGAATCGGTGACCTGGTGGTGTCTCCAGGCGTCATCCCTAATTCTTTTACTCTAAGACTCTACAATTACTACACAATTGTGTAGAGTTTCCTGTTACATTGGTGAGTTTCTTGTTAGGAGTAGATTCTTTTTTACACGTTTTGGGTCTTTAGATTCAGTGAAAAATCCGTAAGGTATAAAGTGTCACGACGGAGACATTTAAATTCTAAACCAATTTCCACCTGAATTTCGTGTGTCAACACTCGAGACAAGTACATTTACCAAGGTTCGTGTTTGGAGAGACACCAGAAAAAAAAAAAGAAAAAAAATCAAACATTTGCCGTCTTTCGAGACTTGTAGATTAAAAACTTTAAGAAGATCGAAAAGAAAAACTGGAAACCATAAACATACATAACTGCTAGAGATTTGGTAACATGTTTTTGTGGAACTTCACAGTTCGAAATTTTTACTCAGAAGAAAAGAGAAAGAGGACACGTCGAACCTAATAGAACCGGAACAGTTTTATGTAAGAGATCAATCTCCGACCTTTATAAGGGGAGGACCGAGGTTTCATAACTAAAAGAAGTTGTGAGTCGAGACAGTCAGTCGGTTTTCCCCACTTTCCACTTTCAAGTGGGTCGTGACGAGCCGAAATGGAAGGATAATTACAGTACGGGAAAGGTGCAAACTAGTCAAATACACTAGTGGTTAGTGTTTCCTGACAATGACGGGGACAAAAGGGATATTCCTTTGTAAGTTCTGCAGTCGTCTTTAAGTTTGCGAAGGACCCTACCTGCGGCCCGTAAACTTATCCCGGTCACTACCATTTCAGTTGAGGAACTTTCGGGCGGACAAAGAATTTCTTTTAACATAACAATGTACTACTAACTGAGTTTAAGAATAGACTTTTAGTCTTTTCTCGATGTCAGTGATCTGTGCAGATTGGGAGACACTCGTTACTCCTGGATAAAACAAAGAGAGCGAAGAAGGACTTTTGGTTAAAGTGGGAAATGGAGTCCCTAAGTTTAAGTTGCGGTTTACCTTATAATTCACTTTACCTAAATTACTAGAGTCAGGTCGGGGGTGGCGTCCCGTCGGTTGGGTACAGTAGTTTAGACTGCTCTATATTAAACCATGTTAATTGTCAGATAAATCCTCGTTAAATCCCACCTCTATTTCGTTACGCGTACGTTAAGGGAACGGGTTCGGTGTCTCCCGCGGCACCTCAGAGCCATCCTCTCAAACCAACAGTGAAGGTGTCAGGACCTCCTGAGGCCCGAGACCGGAGGAGACACCTGTCCAAGTGGAAAGACCTTCGACCAAAAGGTCCCTTTACTTATCGGTTTGTCTTTATCTTCCGAATGAAATTATGGTTTCCACCCCCACCCCCCTCTGGAGTTACCTCTTACGAATTTTTCTTACGTGCAAAAATTACTCTTTTTGGTGGAAGTCATGTCAAGGCAAAATAAAATTGTGTGTATACATGTGTCCCTGTCAGTCGTGTAAATCTTAGACAATTCACCGCAGTAGTTCTCCGTAGAGCTCTCCGTCTGCAAAATAAAGTGCACGACCTGCGTCACTCAAGCTAGTAGTGCAAAAGCATGTCCACAGTGCTGTGCCGTAGGACTCGAACCTGAATGGTTACTTCGGTGTGTCTGCAGAGATGCAAATGTTCCTGTACAGGTTCATGTCGCGGTTGTTTTAGTCATTCTGTGGTTTTCGCATGCGACACTACTGTTGTCGTTCAACTGGAGTCACGACTCTGCAGACTCGACACTACTTCAAACATCGACACCAACAAGTTTCTCAGTTCCTCTCTAAACACCCTGGTTCTTACGTTTACAATCACATCGTCAATCTCCACTGACAGATTGGTCGTCTATGACAGGTGGAGCCGCAGGATGCTGCCAGTACAAGACGAGCGGTTGTTAGTGCCGACAGAGACGTCGGCCCTACACGCCAACCGGCTCGGGGTGACGGGTCCAGGAGTGTCGAAAGAAGACTTGAAGGCACCCCACACGCCAGACAAGAAACCCCCACCGGGCGGGTGTTCAGAGTGTGGAAGGAGAACTACGTCACTTGTAAAACAAAAAAGTTTTTTTTTTTTTTTTAGAGAGTTCATATGGACATGAAGTAGTAAGGTTTCGTCGAAACATCAGATCTTATTTAATTAGAAGTAAAGTCAAGTATTCCATTTGTACACGACCCATGAACGTGACTTCTGAGCCCTTTGGTGACCTTTTTACTCTCGGGGAGAACACAAGAGGAGTCCAAAAGACAGATATAGCCTGTGTTGTCGAGCGAGTGGTTTGGTTCAGATGCCACCACATATCAAGAATCAAAGAAGGTCCCTTCGATGTATATTCTAGAAATATTTATGTTACATGTACGTACACCGTCCTTAAGTAAAAACTTCTTGTGGATTTCAGATTTTGGTTCCATATCTCACCCAAACGGTAGTTGTCTGTACTGTATGAAGAGTAGTGATACTTTCTCAACAAGATCACCTGAACTAAAGGATTGTACAAGAAATCTTTAGACAAAGTTATTTCATTGTCGACATAAACAAGGACCTGACACTAGTATGAGAAAACACATAATATTCTTGAGACAGTTGGATCCAAAAAATTTTAATCTACGAGGGAAATGGTGAAAACCAAAGAAACATTTGAAGTATAAACAAAAGACTTAAATTATTTGGTAAAAGATAAAAACATAAATTATTTGGTAAAACGGACTAATTGGTTGCTCAGTTGTTGGTTGGTCGGTTTAAGGGTTGATATATGTCTAGTTCCAACAATCCTCGTTCAGTAGGTTTTATAATAAAATACCTAAAAAAAGGGGTACTGATACTCGTTTCTTGGTCGTATTAGACTGTCTTCCTCTTCTGTCACGGGATCAATTTCAAATGAATCTTCACACTACTTGTGGGAGTGCCGTCCCGAACAAGTCTAACTGACTCGGGGGGTGTCCACATATATGTCGGTCGGGAAACACATGAGACGGTAAAATATGGTCCCTGAACTCATGTACACCCGAAACCATAGGAGCCCCCAGGATCTTGACTACGGGACGTCTGTGACTCCCACTGACATATGAGGGTTTACGGACACGGTATCAATAAAAGATCCTGTGTACAAATTTTCTTTATAACAGAACCGAAAGGAAATTGACCAGTCATCACCAAACTTCCGACTTGACATTGATAATTTACTGTCGACTGTATACCCTTGACGTCCAGACACTTCAAAGATCTTCCTTCCCCATTCGAGGAAGAATTTTTCTAGACATCGATATCTGTGTTCTTAGAAGAAAAGTCCGCATACGATACGAAGGTTTGAACCTAGAAATAATGTTTTCAGGTAAAGTCTCTAATCAAGATCACTGACCTACTAATATAATTGATCTAGAAGTCCTCACTACTAGAACTAAAAATTGATGATTTGTATCGTAGTAAACTCGTCCTATACTCGTAAAACCTTCCGACCCACAGGTCCGTTGATAAGAGGTACTTTTAGACACACACACACACACACACACACACATAAAAGAGTAATTAGAGGTTAACCAATCAACAATGATTTGTTCCATCACCGATTTGGGATCCTTTAACTTAACTCATTAAAGGCTCGTTAGAGGGTCTTTCCCTTTTTTTTCTCTCTAGCACATTTGTGTCTTAGGAAGACCATTTGTTATCGTAGAAAATCCTTTAGGTTTCCTTTTATCACAGTTACTAATCCTGACGGTGCGCTGGTATTTTGGGTTACAGCCTTACTGGTCCAGGGGTGGTGCAAGCCTCCACCCCAAGTCGCGAGCCTTTGACGACTAGACGCGACCGTCACGTTAGTGTCGCCAATAACTAAAAGCCCGAGGGCCGCGTGGCTCGTTGTCCTGGCGGTCGGCGGGGAGGGCCACGTCCCCACCCCCGCCCTCCTGTGTCTGGGGCGACGGGGGCTACTGGGACCGCGCCCCACCCCCGCCCGCGGCTCCCTCCCCCCGAGACCCGTACCTCTGGACCCTCTGCCTCGACCTCCCGGCGTCGCGATCTGGTACTTCGCCACGAGGAACGGCAGCACGCGGTACTCCTACTGCAACGCCAAGCTCCAGGTCTACTCGGCCCGGTCGGCGTCCCGCAACACGCTCGGCCCCCTCCGCCCGACGTGGCCGCCGTGGACCATCCAGAACTACGTCGCGTCGACCCCACGGCTCAAGTCGTACGGCTACGAGGGGTCGTCCCTGCACAAGTAGACCCCCCTGTGTCCCTGCCCCCTTTCGCTCAGTGGCTTCCCCGGCCAAGGGGAAGGGGCGGTACCTCTCCCCAGGTTCCCTGTGTCGGGACGCCAGTGGAAGAGGTAGTGGCCTAAGTCCAAGTGCATTCCGAACTAAGAGTTGGAGACTTCCCGAGGAAGGTCACAATAAACTTTAACAAGACTACGACAATGTCTTTTACGTATTTAAGTCTCTTTAAAATGGACGACCCATCTTGACCCGTCGTCCTTTCGGCAGGTGGAAAAAAAAGAAAAAATTACAGTGACGGACGACACCGTCCCAACAGGGGAAAAAAGACCGACGTGTCGTACATACTAGAATCAAGGGGGAGGTCCCTACCCTGGACAAGCCGAACGTGACCTTCACGGCTCAGAATTGGTGACCTGGAGGTCCCTTCTGAGGGGGGATGGGGGGTTGGTACAAATACTTCCCTCGATTCGCTATGTAAAATTATTTTACCAAGTCTGTCATGAACCTTTGACGGCCATAAAGTTTACCGTCCGAAAAGACCAAGAAATCATTGTCACGAGGGACGTGGGGGACTTCTTACTTGGGACTTCTGTTCAGACCCCTGAATCAACCCCTTTTACTTCACTTGAATTCGTCGTCTCATTATCCACTCGGTCTACCTTTGAGTTTTGAGTTGGGGAAAGGGTCGAGGCGAGGGTGGTGTGGAAGGGAGGAGTGGACGAAATTCGTACAAGTCAAAGACCTTTCGAGATCAAATAAAACTTCCTTTTTCGTTCTTAGTTGGTGGAGAGTTGTGACGTACACCCCGGGTGACGAGACGACGATTTTTTCTCGTGTGAGATTATGGAGTAAACGTCCCACACAAGGTAGTCAACCACTAAAGACGGAAAAAAACCCCGCCGAAAAGACCGAGATTGACCTTAAACTCCAAGAGAAGTAGGTAAGTGTATTTACCTTTTACACCTTTAATTCCGAGTACTTGTTGACACGTAAGTCCAGTGTCACGACTTACGACTTACCGTCAATAGATTCACTTGACTGTAGACTCACTGACTTAGACTACTTTGGAAATCGAAGATTTATAATGAATTGTAAAAAAGTCATAAGTCGAAAACACGATGACTATATACTCAGTGCACCGTTCGTGTGACTGCCAGTCCAGTCCTTTCACCAAAACCTTTATTATAAAAAGAAACGTGGCTGAACACACGGATCAAGAAGAGAGGTCGTCGTAGAGGTGGACCCACCACGAACCGAAACACCCCTCGTACGTCTGCTACGGGGTCACACCTACCTCCCGACCGGACCCTTGGACCCGTCGAGGACCCTGTGTCTTCCACCCGACAACGGGACACAAACCCAGTGACGGCTTGTCTTCGGCAAGGAGCGGGGTCGGGAAGAGTCGTCGTCCTACCACAGTCCCCCACATTTAGTGTGGTAGAGACCGTCCTGCGCACGTCCGAGGTGACTGTAAAAGTGTTAAATTTAGTAGAACTCATTATTGGGAAAATTCTACTGATTACAATGACTAAAAGGACGTAATTATTATCACGGTTTGTGTTGTGTCTCCACTTTTTTTTAGTGATCACATGCTCCAGTGTAAAATTTTGGTTTACATACTAATAGTAATTGAGAAAGACAATTTCCTGTCAATTGTAAAGTTCGGTCCGCCATGGAAGACCGGTAGAAGATTCCCCGAGAAAGGAACACAAGAAGAGAGGGAAAGGATCTTTGAGGTAATTTCTATTTTTGGTCCCGAAATAACGAAAGACCTCTAAGGGTTTATCAAATTTATATTTATTACTACCACTCGAACTAAACGATCAAGAGTGTCCATGTTTCTCATTGTCTGGTAGTAGTAAATGAAGAGAATGTCTTGTCTAGGTTTAATAGGGTTTTTGACGGCCAATTTTACTTGACCGTAGTTGTCCGTATGACACGAAATTTTTTTTTTTTTTTAAAGAGTCAACTATTTATTGGTGTTTCATAAAAAGTAAGAAATACCTAAAAGATACTTTTACACATCCTCCGAACTAAAGACGAACACCGAGTTTTACGATCCCCGTAGGTTGTCCGAGTCTGTGTCGGAATGAAAAATTAAGGAAGGAAATCGAAATCGGTACCTGTTCTTTATCCAACTTCCGTTTTCCCCTGTTCTTCTCTTATAGAATAACCTTACACTGTCTACCTTTCTAAAAGGGGGGTTTAGGGTACTAATATAGACCCAAGAGGAAAAATTTTCAACTCGACAGGAAGTTTACTAACTACCTACGGAAACCATCCCAGATTGTCGGAAGGGTTTCCAGTTGTTTTCTCAGGCTTTACGTCATGAACCTACGTTAGAGTTTTTGTTGTCTTACTAGAAGCAATCAAAGGTTCCGTTTGGTAAGTTATAGTGCCATTAGGTTCGGATACGGGGTTGGTCATTACGACTTCGTCGACTTCAACTTACCAAGACACTTCTAGATATTCTGGAAAATCTTGATTGTGGGTTTTTTCTACAGGAAAAGTATTATCCCCTGACCTTACGTTTTAATCCATCAGTCCTTTGTGGACCTCATTGTCCGTTTAAACCGGAACCTTATACCTTACTCCGTCCCGTTTCCGATTATTCTCAAAACGGTTCTCTTACGTGACGAGTATCGTTTGTGGGAGAAGGTTGTTGTGTTCTCTTCTGAGATGTGTACCTGTAGTGGTCTACCAGTTATGACTTTAGTCTGACTAATATAAGAAACGTCGGTTCTACCTCTTCGAGATATGTCAGTCGTTTTTGTTCTGGTCCTCGACTGACATCGAGTCTAGTACTTGAGGAATAACGGTTTAAGTCTGAATTTAACTTCTTTCATCCCTTTTGGTGATCTGGTAAGTCCATACTGGATTTAGTTTAGGGAATACTAATATGTCACCTTCACTCTTTATCTAATTTCCCGGATCTAGACTATCTCACGGACTACTTGATACCTGACTCCAAGCACTGTGACATGCCCTCTGTCTCTCGTTCTGGTAGGGGTACCTTTTCTTTACGTTTTTTGGTTTTACCGACAGACCCCTCCGGAATGTTTATCGACACTTTTCTTTTCTTCGTTTTTGGTTTCCGCTTTTCCTTTCTATATTCGTAGACTTACGTCTTAAGGTTTCTTATCGTTGTTCTCTATTCTTTCGGAAGAAGTTGCTAGTTACGTCTCTTTATCTCCTTTTGTTGTCTTACCCTTTCTGATCTCTAGAGAAGTTCTTTTAATCTCTATGGTCCCTTGTAAAGTACGTTTCTACCCGAGTTATTTCCTGTCTTTACCATGTCTGGATTATCTTCGTCTTCTATAATTCTTCTCCACCGTTCTTATGTGTCTTGATATGTTTTTTCTAGAAGTACTGGGTCTATTAGTACTACCACACTAGTGAGTGGATCTCGGTCTGTAGGACCTTACACTTCAGTTCACCCGGAATCTTTCGTAGTGATGCTTGTTTCGATCACCTCCACTACCTTAAGGTCAACTCGATAAAGTGTAGGACTTTCTACTACGACACTTTCACGACGTGAGTTATACGGTCGTTTAACCCTTTTGAGTCGTGCCCGGTGACCGGACCTTTTCCAGTCAAAAGTAAGGTTAGGGTTTCTTTCCGTTACGGTTTCTTACGAGTTTGATGACGTGTTAACGTGAGTAGAGTGTACGATCATTTCAGTACGAGTTTTAAGAGGTTCGGTCCGAAGTCGTTATGCACTTGACACTTGAAGGATTACAAGTTCGACCAAAATCTTTTCCGTCTCCTTGGTCTCTAGTTTAACGGTTGTAGGTGACCTAGTACCTTTTTCGTTCTCTCAAGGTCTTTTTGTAGATAAAGACGAAATAACTGATACGGTTTCGGAAACTGACACACCTGGTGTTATTAATTGACACCTTTTAAGACTTTCTCTACCCTTATGGTCTGGTGGACTGGACGGAGAACTCTTTGGATATACGTCCAGTCCTTCGTTGTCAATCTTGACCTGTACCTTGTTGTCTGACCAAGGTTTATCCTTTTCTTCATGTTCCGACATATAACGGTAGGACGAATAAATTGAATATACGTCTCACGTAGTACTCTTTACGACCCGACCTCCTTCGTGTCCGACCTTAGTTCTAACGACCCTCTTTATAGTTATTGGAGTCTATACGTTTACTGTGGTGGGAATACCGTCTTTCACTTCTTCTTGATTTTTCGGAGAACTACTTTCACTTTCTCCTCTCACTTTTTCAACCGAATTTCGAGTTGTAAGTCTTTTACTTCTAGTACCGTAGACCAGGGTAGTGAAGTACCCTTTATCTACCCCTTTGTCACCTTTGTCACAGTCTAAACAAAAAACCCCCCGAGGTTTTAGTGACGTCTACCACTGACGTCGGTACTTTAATTTTCTGCGAATGAGGAACCTTCCTTTCAATACTGGTTGGATCTATCGTATAAGTTTTCGTCTCTGTAATGAAACGGTTGTTTCCAGGTAGATCAGTTCCGATACTAAAAAGGTCACCAGTACATACCTACACTCTCAACCCGTCACTTCTTTCGACTCACCACTTCTTAACTACCAAAACTTGACACCACAACCTCTTCTTAGAACTCTCAGGGAACCTGACGTTCCTCTAGGTTGCTCAGGTAAGATTTCCTCTAGTCAGGACCCAAAAGAAACCTTCCTTGCTACGATTTCGACTTTGAGGTTATGAAACCGGTGGAATATACTTCTCAACTGAGTGACCTTTTCTGAGACTACGACCCTCCCTAACCCCCGTCCTCCTCTTCCCCTGCTGTCTCCTACTCTACCGACCTGCCGTAGTGGCTGAACTACCTACACTCAGACTCACTTGAGGCCCTCAACCACTACCTGTCCCTCCGGACCGCACGACGCTAAGTACCCCAGTTTTTCTCAGCCTGTACTGACTCGCTGACTTGACTTGACTTGTCGGAAGGACGGAGTCTTGTCCCGAGGTACTTAGAGACGTCCCATGTATTGCCACTGCCATCCTTTGTCGACCTTTCTATTTATAAGAGCACAATTGACACTAAACAACGAGAAGTCGGGTAGGAAAGGGATGCTAGAGACGTTTATTCTCTCCTTGGACCTCATCACTCCCACCCATACTTAAAAGGGTTATTAAGGTATTTTCTTGGCAGTGGTTTTGTTTGTCAGCGAAACAATAAGTTATGATTGTAAAAGAACCGGTCTCTGACGGATGTTTAATACGACTTCACTTCCGTTGGACTCAGAACTTACTTACTTTTGAGGTACCTTAATATAAACCAGTGGAATCGAAAAAAGAAGTGAAGGTTCTTTTATTTAGGAGTAGTACTTGTTAAGTTTAGTATTTCTCTTCATATTTTTTCTTTCGTTTCTAGAGGACTTTACAGTGAAAGGTCTCTGTTAGTAATTGTAAAACCATTTGGAGAAAGATCTAGACCTTCACATACAGGTGTCTTCCTCTTTATCCAAAGTCCTTAAAATGTATTTGGCCGAGTATAATTTTCCGTCAACCTCCCTAAAGGACCACCAGGTCACCAATTCTAAAGAGAGGCCCACACCCAAGCTAGGGATCAGTCCCTTGATCCTAGGGTATATGGCACGTCGGTTTTAAAAAAATTTTATTCTTATTTATTTTCCGTCAACCTCCTGTTAGCCGAAAAAAGTAAGTTGTTTTACAGCTCCCGTTAGAAAAATACAATCACTGATGTCTAAAAGTAGTAGGTAAAGTTTACCGACTTGTCATCAAACCTTACCTACATCCTACCTTTTTTACTTCTTGTTTAGGTTCAGGATGTGTAGAGTAAATAATAATCGTAAAGACCTTTTCCTATGAATGAACAACCTCCCACCACCATTTTAAATCCACTCTCTAAACACCAACATCAAGTAATGTTTCGAGAGGACCGAGTTTATAGTTACCTATGTGACTTCACGTTATAAGTTTATCATCCTTATACAACAACCTCTTAGCTTCCCAAACTTTCTAACGGTTTAATGTAGTAAGTCGTCGACTCACACATTTCATTGATTTGCCGTTGACACCGCAAAGGAAAGGGAAATTTTTATTACGAAGTGTTTTGGTCAAGACTCTTCTAACAAAAGACTTGTGTATCTGTGTCTTTGTCTACATTAAGTAGTTTTGTCCTTCCCGAAATTACGAGGAGAGTCACATTCATTACGACGTAGGTTTGGAGAATGATTCAGAGTGAACTCGTTAATGGGTTGATCATAAAGAGTAATTGTGAGTAAAGAGTCGTTTCTAAAATTATCGACTACCGAAAACATTCCGTGACATAATTATTCCGAAGTAATTCAAAAGTTTTATATAACGTCATGTAAATGACCTTATTATATCTTCATAATAGTATGTAGTGATCTGGATTTGTTATACGTAGATTTATTTAGTCGGTTCAGATAAACCCATGTCGCGCCATCGAGGTTGTGACGAAAGAACTGAGAGAAAATAAGTTTATTTTTGGGACGATACGAGGACCTTCTCCAAAATAACATAAAAGAACTCTTTCCACTTTACTGGGAAGACACAGAAGAGGATGCAAAATCCTGGTTCGACCCATACTAAATTCATCCCTTCTTTACCAGACACAAAATTTAAGACTGTAACCCTGACCTCCATTCTTTCTACACCACAACGGACTCAACGGACCCGCGAGACAGACGACTTGTGGGTGGGGACGTTCATTGTGTCCCACCGGATCCCTCTTCTGCAGACCTGTTTCCGTTCCTCGGCCCGGGGGACTCCCGTCTCGGTGTGTCTGAGGGTCCCACTTCACGTAGACCACTTCAGGTCCCCGTTGTCGTGTTCGACTTGACCTATCTCGTTTCTCCAATAAAGTTTCTCTATCGTAGATGCCTTACTAGAACTAGAGGTCCGCACTCCATGTACAACTTAAGGTAGTTACTCGATCCGTCGTTGAGACTATTTTTGTCTTTTTATAAATTCTTTCCGTACTTATATAGGTCTGTCTTGGGACTTCTAGATCTATTCCCCCTTTTCCAAATGGTGAATCTGTAAGTCCCTTTATGACCCTTTCAAAGTGTAGACCATTTAAATCCTCCATAATATACTCCTTAACCCGAAGGTCCGCCACGATCGGTGCTTCTTGGACGGACGGTTACGTTCTCTCCGTTCAAGCTAGGGACCCAGTCCTTCTGAGGAACCTTTTCGCGTACCGTTGGGTAAGATCATAAGAACGGACCTTTTAAGGTACCTGTCTCCTCGGATTTCCCGATATCAGGTACCCCAAGATTTCTCAATCTGTGTTGACTTCGTTGTCGCACATACGTACATATATTCCTTAATACAAAAGAATCGTCCTTCTTTTTAACTTGTTGTTTTACCTCTAGACAAAAACAAATAAGGGTCCTTCTTTCGTGTCTCGTTTGTGTTTCGGGACTCCTTCGTCCCTGGGCGCTGACGAACCAAGGTCCGGGGGTTCCGAATCGGCTCGTGGGTCACGAAGGTGCGGTCGATACGCGGCCTACCTCCCTCAAAGCGTTCTTGCGCGGAGACCTTAAGTTCTCTTGCCCTTTGTTCCCCTTTACAGATAGTTCCCGCAGTTTCATGTCAACCACAGTGTCTTTGGTCACAATCGTCTTTCCTCGTTAACGTCCCTGTGGCAGACTTCTTGGTGACAACGCTCTCAAGTCAAATACCTGAGCGACACCCTAAAGTGATTTTATTTATACTCAGGACGCCAATGGGTTACGCTTTTTGCTTCTGACCCACTGTAGAGATTCTTTTTCTCAAATTGTCCTCGGTTAATTATACGACCTCTATATAAGACCTCCTTTCCTATTACTCTTTTATTTGACCTTTTGATTTAATCTACTTCTCATCCTTTTCGAGTCCTGTCCAAACCATCAACAGTACGAAATTACCGTACGACAATTAACTCGTTAAATAACATAGACAAAATGTAAAATAATCGATAACTAAAAAATTTTTGGTAGGAGTTCAACACTTCAGAATTTGAAAATAAACAAATTAAAAAAAAAATTCGCAAATTTCACTACGTGACGTGGAGTATTTTGTATGAACGTAGGATCCTATCCGTTGTTTTAAAATTCAATTGAACCCCCGCCCCAACCATTAAAATTAAAAAAATATTAATAGTCCTCATTCTAGGAATAGTCCTCATTCTATGAATTTTCCTTCTACCCTACCTCTAATTAGTGACTCCTACTTTGTTCAAGATAATATTTCGAGTCAAGGAACTTAATTAATTATAAGTAGAATTAGTAGTAATTTGTCTCCATAGAAGCACATGACGGTCAGTTACCATGAGTCTAAAAACTTTTACAAAATTATCGAACCCTTACTTCTCGTACACACTTTAAGTCTTGTGTTTACTTTTACCCTATTATGTTTGTCGTACTTCAAGAATGCTTCGACGAAGACGGAATTTGGGACACGGGACAACAGACTTACGGAACACATTTAATTGTCGGACTCGTCTCCAGAGGTGACGAGGTGGGGCTTAGGAAGGTCCGGACAATGAATCGAAATTTCCGCGGAGGAAGAGGGGTTTGTGGGTGGGCAAGGACGGACTTATGGACCGGGAAGGAGTCGTAGTGGCACGGAGCCGAGTCCGCCATGACGGAGACACTTCGGTCGGACGTTGGAGTGAGGGTCCAAGGGGGTCCTGACATCAACGAATAAATGAACACAGAGGGAATCTGACTGACCTCTTCCTTTACCGTTAGGTGAGGTGATGACAACGGACCTTTTAGGGTGCCTGTCTCCTCGGACCGTCCGACGTCAGATACCCCAGCGTTTCTCAACCTGTGCTGACTCGCTGAAGTGAGGTGAAGTGAAGTGAAGGGAATCTGACTTTCGACACACTCTCGTCTGGGGTGGAGAAAGACCCGACGGTTGACACACGAGTCGTCTCGGGCGCACGGCCGTCGACCGGGCAGTAGTCGTTCGTTATTTGTGAGCTATAAACAACTTCCCTCCCGGCCGTGTTCCTCCGGAACCGCCCGTCCAGTCGTCCCTCGGAGGGGTCGTTTTCACCTGGTACGTTGTCTGTAGTTCTGGGACGTCGTGGATGCGAGTGGACGGTCTTTCTTTACACCGACAGGCACAAGCTCATCCACCGTTCTATGGCAGGTAGGCCCCGTTTCCGGTGACGCCACTAGCCAGGGAACACAGGTACCTAACAGACTTTATTTTAATACTCGGCAAGTGACATACGTGACGTGTCTTGATGATGTGGATTTGTACGTTTATGTAAGTTTCAACTTGTTCAGTACGGTACCTATGATCTTTGACCATACAAGAAATATTTGAACGACAACAAGTCGGCGATTCAGTACAGGCCGAGAAACACTGGGGTTCTTCACGTCGTCCGATACGAAGGGACGGGAAGTGAAAGAGGGACTCAAACGAGTTTGAGTACAGATGACTCAGTTTGAATCGAATCTTTTTCTCCTTTTCGTCGACTTCAAGAGAGTGACTAAGTAGGTCCCCGAGACTGGAACAAGACCCCCCAGGTGGACGAAGGATGAACCCTCCTATATCGTACTCAAGTTTCCTTCTCGTCTATAATTGTCCGTTTGGTTACACAAGTAGGTGAATACAGATAAACTCCCTTCTTAAAATGTTAATTAATCCTTTCAATTTTTTTGACTAGTGGTTTAGATAGGTCCTTGAAGTAGACATTACTTTTTGTTAGTCTCGAGATAGTGTATTGTAGAGACGAGACCTTCCTCAGTTTTTGTTAGTAAAGTTGGGAAATTATTAATATGTAAAAAGTGTAAAATACGAAGTAAAGGGGGGTTAATATGATACAAATTTACGTATACCGGTGTTAATCATGTGTAGGTACGTACGTACACAACCTCCAAACTTGTGTGTATATTTAGTTTACGGTAATTTTTGTTCAATTGTCCCTAGTAAAACTCGGAGACGGTTTATCGATAGTAACTAAATTAGTGTTTAATTTTTTTTTTTTTCTTACTACACCATAAAATCTGAGTCAGAAATGATTGTTTTTTAATGTGAGTACAGATTACTATAATTATCAATGGCTTTTATGACCCTATGATTTGTTTAATCGTATTATAACATAATTACATAGACGTGTTTGATAATTTCCGACATAGAAGTAATGTACTTGGTTATAAGTCTGACCAATGTTGACCTCCAACTAATGGAGAGAACCAGATCTTTCCTACCCCTTTATACAAGGGAATTTGATTCCGTTTGGTCCTTCCAAACAAAGGTGAACGTAGAACTTAGAGCCACCCTCGTTCAAGTGACCCGTTAAGTCGCCGGGGGAGGGCGGGACGGAAGGTGTGGGTCTGACATTTAAAGTCATCCTGAGAGGAGTGTCAAGTGTAGACTCACTACTGTTACTCCTTCCCTCTTTCCCCTGCCCCTACTCCCCTGTTTGCACAGGGAGACACGAGAGTCGAAAGCGAGAAAGGACAACAATCTGTTCCACGACACCCCTAGGTTTTACTACGGACGAAAGGTGTGAGTCCTTTTTTACAACGT
Organism: Capra ibex; assembly: GCA_006410555.1. Lineage (NCBI taxonomy): Eukaryota > Metazoa > Chordata > Mammalia > Artiodactyla > Bovidae > Capra > Capra ibex. The sequence continues at coordinate 54,595,683 of SJYO01013871.1, read as the reverse complement.
GACCATCGTGACCCAAAACCCGAGCGTCTCCTGTATGAGACTCAGTCTGACGGACGGGACGCAAACCCGAGGTGACGAGTGACACCCGGGACCCTGTTCAATAAATACGAGGAATTGGAACTCACGTGGGTGCGGTTGTTTCGTCTCTGTTACTGCTACTACCACCACCGCTGTTACCGACTACCAAGGATGGAACTTCTCGAAACACTTCTAATTTGCTCAAGCGTGTACGTGTCGAGAGACGTGCTACGTAATCAATTAAGTCAGCGAGTCAGCACAGGCTGAGACGCTGGGGTCCTTGGCGTCGTGCGGTCCGGAGGGACAGGTAGTGGTTGAGGGCCTCAAGTGAGTCTGAGTGCAGGTAGCTCAGTCACTACGGTAGGTCGGTAGAGTAGGAGACAGCAGGGAAAGAGGAGGACGGGGGTTAGGGAGGGTAGTAGTCTCAGAAAAGGTTACTCAGTTGAGAAGTGTACTCCCCCGGTTTCATGACCTCAAAGTCGAAGTCGTAGTCAGGAAAGTTACTTATAAACCCTGACTAAAGGAAATCCTTACCTGACCAACCTAGAGGAACCTCAAGTTCCCTGAGAGTTGCCAGAAGAGGTTGTGGTGTCAAGTTTTCGTAGTTAAGAAGCCGCGAGTCGAAAGAAGTGTCAGGTTGAGAGTGTAGGTATGTACGGGTGACCTTTTCGGTATCGGAACTGATCCGCCTGGAAACAACCGCTTCATTACGTACCGTGTATTATTAAGTTACTTATGAGAATTATAAACACGACGAGGAGAAAATTTCTACTGGTCTACATATATGAACTTTCAACGATTCTCTCATCTAGAATTTACAAGAGTGGTGTCTTTTTCTTTACCACGAACACACTACCCTCCCTCCATAATCTATTGTGGCCCCCCCATTGGTATAACGTTATATCTTCACCCAGTTTAGTAGTACATGTGGATGTGGAATTGGAGTGTCCAATGTACAGTTAATATAGAGTCCTTACGGTTTTTCTCTGATCTGTTTACATTCGTTAGGGTATTTAGTTAATGAACTCATAAGGTAAATTACTTTTTTATTTTATTTAATTCGGGATTAGTATGTACTTTGATCTAATATCTATATAACCCAAACCGGACGTTTTACTAACATTTTACATGAAAGACTCGGATATGAGATTAAGTAGTTTGTAACAAATTTTAGTTCTAAAGGTCGGAGAGAACTTTGTCGGGTCTAACGGAAGTGAGACCGGTGGGACCCGGGCACAAACGGGGACTATGGGACCCGGTCCGACTCGACTCCCCCGGGACACCGGAACCCCGGGACAACCGTAAGCGAGACTACAGTGGTCAGAGTCGGGACTGAGTTCGCCCAGACCCATGTGTTGTGGGTGACGGACCGGGGGCATAAAGGACGGACCAGGGAGTGCCGTACATTACGGTGGCAGGATGAGTTTTATGAACTGAGTTGTATCGAAGAAGCTGCGAGACCCCAGGACCATACGTAGATTTCACACTCGGGTGACCTTCGAGCCTACTTTCGAACGGGACGACCGTTTGTGGGGGAGGGGGTTTCGGGTTGAGGCACGTCTCCACCTCAGTGGGGAGGAGGCCCTCAGACCCGGGGATTTAGAGTTGTGTCTTACAGTTCGGACGGAGCAAGGGTACTCGTAGGAAGGAATTGGTCGTTGGTCGTACACGAGGTCTCCTACACGGTCGGGCCGTGGAGTGACACTCCGACCGATTCTGCCGAGACGTCTTTCGGTCCAAGCGCCCGAGGGGGACGAAGTGTAGCATAGAAGTGCACACGCAACTCAACGAGTCAGTACAGACTGAGACACTGGGAAACCTGACATCCGGCGGTCCGAGGAGACAGGTGCCCCAAAGGATCCGTTCTTGTGACCTCACCCACCGGTAAAGGAAGAGGTCCCCTAGAAAGACTGAGTCCCTAGCTTGGGCGCAGAGGACACAGAGGACGTGACGTCCGCCTAAGAAGTGGTGAGTCGGGAGACCCCTTCCGATAATGTAGAAGTAGGAAATATCATAAATTTTATAGATGAACTTATGCAGATACAGTCAACTTCTGTGGGAAGTAATGCAATAGATCACAGAGATTGTCTTCTAGGATACTTAATTTAAGTAGAACCTTAATAGACGATCCTTTTATAAATGGAAAAGTCTATTTAAAACAAAAGAAGAAAATAGTACGTTGCTATTCATGTATTAGAGTGTACATGGACGAAAGGACGGTCCTTTGAGTCTTGATTTAAACACAAGTAAGATCAACAGGTCATTATTTATGAAAGGAGGAGTAAAGTGATTAGTGTCGGGACAAAAGGAAATAACAACAAGAAGAGTTCCAATCCACGATTCGAATTACCCAATCAAAGAAATTTCAGACAAAACTTGTTTCCGCCTGATGTAAAATCTAGTCTCGTGTAGTTGTGTGTGTGTGGGGTTGGGGCTAGGCCGATCCACGGGGAGTCCGAGAGAAAGTTTCGTTGTATCTCTTTTTGGTGTCCCATGACTACCGACGTAGTCACCTACCTGTCTGGACATCAACATGTCCTTTCGTTCATGGTGAGTGCCGTCGAGTCCCTTCGAGTGACAAAAATTTACCAGACCATGTAGACCACTCAAGTAATATTAGAGTCGGACTCTCTGGAGGTCGGGGGTCACGCTACCTTTACGACGGTGAGAAAACAGGCCCCAGAGACTTGGAGAGGGTCTGGTCACGCCCGCGGGGTACTCGACTGAAATCGGAGACTACAGAAAACGACCCCCAGAGACCTGAAGAGGGTCTGACCACGCCTGCGGGGGACTCGACTGAAATCGGAGGCTACAGAAAACGACCCCCAGAGACTTGGAGAGGACCTGGTCACGCCCGCGGGGGACTCGACTGAAATCGGATACTACAGAAAACGACCCCCAGAGACTTGGAGAGGACCTGACCACGCCCGTGGGGCTCGACTGTAATCAGAGGCTACAGAAAACGACCCCCAGAGACTTGGAGAGGGCCTGGCCACGCCCACGGGGGACTCGACTGACCTTGGAAAGGAGGTCGTGCTACGTCGACACACGTCTGCAGTCACTGACACTCTCGTGAAACACTAAGGCGTGTGAGTTCCCAAACCCTAGCATTTACGAGCTCATCTTTCTCGGAAGAGGGGCTTGTTGTCCAAAAGTTTGTTTTCCTCCAGCCCGGACGAAAAATCTACACCCACTCATAGTATCGGGAACGCTATCCAAAACAGTCTCTTTAACGACAGAATTTTTCTGTCTTTACCTTATATTTCTTTAATTAGATAAGTTCTGCAAGACACTTGTTATTTTCTTTAGTTCGTTAATAGGGATCGTCCTCTGTTCTTACAACTTAACAATTTGTGAGAGGGGGCGAAAACGAATATTTCTATTCCTCGACTCTTCGTCCTAATTATTCCTTGTTGTGAACGTGTACGGGTCGCCAAAAATTGTCCGTGCAAGCCACACGAGTCGTTTCCTCATAACAATTGGACAGTATGTCCCGTCCTCTCTGTACCTGAAGGTCTTACTAGACCAGTCGTAGCTATGTTTGATCATGCCAGATCCTATAAGAGAACTTTTGACGACAGAGAAGGACCTGAAGAACGAGAAGTCGAAGCTTTACTGTTTAACCTCTTGGCTCTGGTTTTGCCTCCTGAGCTGACGTGGGTGAAGTGTCTGACTTGTTCTACTTTCTCTCGTAGAACGTAATTAAAGGTCCAGAGGAGTGAAAAAAATTCCCCTCCCTTTTTCGGGTCCGTTTGTTTTAAAGGATGAAAATTGTATTTAAGATTGCTTTCCTACAGGCTCTCATCCATGTCAAAACGATGGTATTCATGGTAGTGTTCCCTTTCTACAACTGACTGGACACATAAAATACATTGTAAATAATTTGATTTTTTTTTCTTTCTTTCCTGAAACTTGCGTCGGGGTCCCAGACGGTCCGGACTCTCCTTTACCGGCAGGACGAGTGTCCGGAAGAACCCCTCGTGTCCCGACCGAGACCCCCTTGACTCCGTCGACCTTAAACTCCCCACTGGTGTTCCGGGCGACTCGACACACAGGGGTCCCCCGACGTGCACCAGAGACTTTAGGGATACTTATGTTGACACGGAAACCAACTCCGTAAAAGGGACCGGACACGGGACCGTCTCTCGTTTGTCCTGGTTGAACGAGAGTACTCCATGGCCATGTTCGCACCGTCTCCGGAACTCGAGTCCCACTCTTACCTGCTACGTAGGGAGACACATGTCTCCATCCTTCGTCGACCTCTGCCCGGTCTATATGTCCCTTCACCCGCGACTCCTTCACTCCTAGTCGAGGTTCTTCCTCTCCATTGTCGCTTCTGGATGTTTACGTGTGTAAAAGGGTCGTGCACACGAATCAACGACCCAGCACAGATCGAGAAACCCTGGGGTACCTGATGTCGGGCGGTCCGTGGAGACAGACACCCTAAGAGGTCCGTTGTTATAACCTCATCCAACGGTACGGGAGGAGGTCCCCTAGAAGGGCTGAGTCCCTACCTTGGGTCCAGAGGGCGTGACGTCCACCTCCCCTTCGGGACGACCAGGGAATCACGATTGTTTGTTGTCCTTGAAGCGACCCCCAGGACTACTACTTCAGTGGTGTGAGGGCGGTCTCCTCCGTTCCCAAGGCAGGGGTCCGCCCCTTGGTTCTAGGGGCACACGACACTCCGAACCGGTTTTTTATTTTTGTTTATTTGTATGTTGGTGGTTTTTGGTTTGTTACGATTCACTCCAAGTCCCGCGCGAACACGGACTGTGTGGGTGGTTTGTAAACCGTAGAGAAGGGCCGACGTCCGTGTCAGTCCTTTCCGACCCACTCCTTCGACCTCGTCCCGAACGAGACACAAGACTGTGGGGTCGTGTCCGACGACTGAAGGCCCGACTAACCGTCCCTCTCTGTCCCAGGCCCCTGTGTCTCTGTGGCGCGACTACCTGTCGAAACAAACAATCCGGTCCCTTGCCGAGTAGTTTTTTTCCCGGTAAAGGTTTCTCAACTGTTCAATTCTTAATTAATACAAGTTCTTTATTTCGAGGGAGAAAGAAGAGAGGCTTAGTTGGCTAAACACTTTTGGCACAATCCATGAGTTGTAAGTGGTCGAGCTCCTCTGTTTACTAAATCCGTCTACTATTATATAAAAGTCTTTCAGAGTAGATACCGGTTAATCTTCCGACCTCATTTTAAATTTGAGGTGACACTTGACTCGGAAGACGACGGAAAAACACCCACCCTAGAATGCCGGCTTTCTGCACCGGTTGCTGTGACTCTCCGGTGGGTAAGAAAAGACATCCACCTGTCCCGACGGAATTTCGTCCAACCTACTTTTAAGTGAAAGAAAAAAAAAAGGAATTTTTTTGAAATAAAAATAAAAAATTTTATATTTAAATAAATAAAATTAACCTCCGATTAATGAAATGTTATAACGTAACCAAAACGGTATGTAGTTGTACTTAGGCGGTGCCCACATGTGCACATGTTTAGAGGAAGAGCTCTTCTAAGGTTTCGAAGGGGACTCCCCGGAAAAGACACAAATTACCACACACGGTAGTCTTTTCAAAAGGAAAAAGTTTAGATTTAGGTCTTACGACATCACACTCGGACTAAGGAGCCAAGGTCGGAGTCTTCTCTACTTCTTGTCGACCAGTGGTTCGAATACAACCCAAAAAAGAAAAGGAAAAAAGAACCGTCGTTCCGTATGCCCCAGAATCGAGGGGCTGGTCCCTAGTTTGGGTGTGGACGACGTTACCTTCGGACCTCAGAAGGTCCCTTCGGGCACTAGTGGTCAGAACCGTACCATTGAAAAGTATCTGAACTTACGACAATGACGCTGAACGAAGAAAAAAGGAATAAATAATAAAAATCCTAATTTTTTTTTAAATCACTGATATTATATTGGAAACGGAAAGTCTCGAGTAGAAGGTTGAGAATCTTATTAAAGACATCTAAAAGGAATTTGAAAGAGGTTCGAAAGTTTAGCACTGGAGTAGCTCGACCTATCATAACATTTCCAGTCGGTGCAGGAGTTTTACACCCTGATGTTTTGGCCTGACTCACGACCTTGGCCCGTTGACCGACAGTAGTCTCAACGAGTAGTGTGGTGGGTCCTCCGCTCCTGATACGAATTAAAATGGTGTTTTGACGTCGACCGAGGTTTTCGACCATTTCAACAACCGTGCGTCCACGGACTACGGGTCTCGGCAGTGTGCACACCCCTCTCCGTCTCAGGGGCTCGGGTACCGTTGGCACCAACTGCTTCTTTTTACTCCCCGGACCGAGCGAGAGTGACCCCTGTGTTTTATGTCTTTGGTCTTCTTGACTGGTCTTACTCACCTACCCTTTACGTGCGGCTTGCGCACGACCGCGACCTCTGTCGGGTCGCAGAGAACGACCGACAGACGAGACGACGCCACATTCACGCAAGTGGATCTACGCCGGGAACCGCCAAGATGTCACTAAAACTTGTCTCTAAACTCCCAACTTTTACCCAATAGAGATATTAAACAAAAGAACTACCTCCCGACTCGGCTACGACATAAAAACAAAAAGAAAGTGTAATACGGTTGACATATAATTCTCTCAGTTCGGTGACACCGTAAAAAGTTAGGTTGTCCATGACCTTGCTAAGTTACTTAATAAAAGATAGAGATAGATTAACCCTTCTTATATGTAGATCCCGTTTTCTTTTCGTCTAAACCATAGTAAAATTGTAGAATTACCTTTTATCTAGATTCCTCTTTATATTATTTTCAGACGATAGAATTCAAAAGAATATTCTACTTTACGGAGTTCATTTGTCTGAGACAAGGGATTTTGTCGACGTCGTAAATGACATGTAAAAGTCAATGACTCTCGATGAAGTCACAGTGAACCCCTATTTGACTGTCTGTGACTACTTAATTTCCACAAAAACTATAAGTGTATAACCGTTAGGAATTCTGTACCCGTTATCAAAAACTTTGAAGAAACACCTACTAATATTGGTTGTACATACACATATTGTGTGAAAAGGTCCTTATCACTCTGAGTTATTTGTGAGTTCTAACGAAGTGATGACATTAAATCCGTAATCTTTCTTAAAGTCTTAAAATCCTATGACTCCGACGACAAAAGTGAGTATAGTCGACATGTAATAGTTTTAATTTAAATTTTTCCGTCTAGATGTTTACTTGTTTATTTCACTGGTAATTGTAGTTGTCAACAAAAGGTTAGAATTTTATGACATCGGTAGTATTGTCGTTAAAGATACTTTTCTTAATACATGACCAAAAACCCCCGATAAGGGCAGATAAGTTGACTCCTTGAAAAAGTCTAATTTTATTTAGAAGACATTCGGAGTAGCAAAGACAGACTGAGAAAGAAGGAGCAAAAACAATGTCTATTAGTCCTCCACTGGTGTACGCGTGGACGTGTGTTTGCGTGTGGGGAGAAGACCAAATTGTCTCGTTCATAAAAGTCCTATTTCAGTAAATTTTTGTGGTTGAATCTTTCTATACAGGAAAGATTCTTTCCTATACAGGAAAGAAATACACGATTTTACTAGTTAAAATATCTTTATAGGAAACTTTTAATATAAACGGTTTTTAGGGTTTGTAGTGTTTGAACGTTAATAAAACATTGTACTAGCGGTGGTAAAGAACCGATTATTTTACTACCATCATACAAACCTGACACACACACTCTGAGAGTTCGATGTTGTTGTCTTATTTCTTTTCCATGTGTGTGTTAAGGTTGGTATTGTAAAAAAGAATGTACAATTGTAAAATTTATCAGTATAAATTTCTAATAAATACCTAGGAGTTTGTGACTCACGGATATACTAAATCTATTTACACGAAGTCCACGTTTATTTTCCCTGTCACCTACTTAATTAAAATAGTTGATAAGTGTGACGACCATACTTTGTTAAGATTCTGTAAATAATTTCATATTGAAAGACATCGAAAATTTTATGTGATTATAAAAGATATCTAGAGTGTGGGTTTCGATTTATAAAAACTAGTATGAAATTTATATGAAGATAAGTTTATATGTGATCTTCAGAATTTTACTTGTTTGAAAACGGAAAAATAAGAGTCTGATACTTTTAAGACAATTTTTTTTTTCTTTAAGACAACAATTTATAATTTTCCTAAGGACTCTTTAATCCGGTCGTATTTTGCCAATACATTTAAAAGTTTCTTCTGTCTCCTCTCATATAACAATTTCGATTATGATACGGTGTTTCGATTTGAGGTTATCGAAGGTGAATTCTCAAGGAACGTTCTAAGGTTCGGGAGGGTGTCGTCGGAAGTCATCTGTGTGTCCTCGGCCACCCCTGTCGTTAGCGTAGTGTCTCCTTTGCAGGTAGGTCTACCTGGAGTCGTAAAGACACCCAAGACTAAGCCCAGTTCCACTTGTGTCTACCAAAACCGATGCCGAAGTACTATTCCGGAAGTGTAAGGACGGGAGGACCGAGGGAGACCAGACCATGTCCCGTGCGACTGTGTTTTGACGGAATGCGTCTTACGTGATTATACCTTAAATAGAAAATTTTAGTGTAAAGTTTTCTTGGATTATAAAAGTAGGAAGGTTTTCCTCTTTACTGAACTTTCACAATTTCTTTGGATTTCGTAATATATGTAAAGATTTTAAGTATGTACATAGTTGGTTATACAATAACATGGAAGACCGAGTATGAACGAAGGCTCTAACTCTCATATATGTGATTATGTGTTATATCCAAGTCCTTAAAATATGAAAATACCCACCAAAAATACGAAGAAATTGAATAATTTTGTCTTTTAGTCTAATCAGACCTTGTATTGGATTAATTAATCCAATAATTAATGTTCCAGATAAAGAAACAATTCAGTTCTCTACGTTTTAATCTTGTGATATTTTAGTAGGAGGATAGAGACTAGATAGTAAGGTATAAAAGTTATAATTTTATCATTATTTTGTTATGTTATTATATACATCCTAAAAAAAAAAAAGTGTCTCGTTAACGTAAACTTTAATAAGGGGTCATCAATGATTCCGGTTTATTGTGACTATGATGAACAATCAGGACTGAATAAGAGTCTGATGGAGTACAAATGGATTACCTAATTTCAACTAGGAACAACCAAAATCTTCACCCGTTTTAGAAGACTCTGTGTCAAACGAATAAACATTTTTATTCCTACTATAGACAAAAAGGATTGAGTGCCCTGAATTATAAGAATCCTCTTTACATGTTGTTGTTCAAATTTTACAAATAGTTCTCGAATAATACAAGATCCTGGACACAATCTATAGTCATCTTTCTACTCTATACTGGGGACAGGTACTTAACTCCGCCTCTCCTCCTGTCCAACGGTCATTCGTTGGTCATACATTATGTTCTTGACCGTACGGTCTTACACTCATGTCACCGTACCTCTGTGCTTATTCGTCGTCGAAGGCAAGTCCCCGTCCTCCACAGTCTTGCTCCACGCCACTGTTCCACCACCTCTCCAGAAATTGCCTCGTCGGCCGGACGTCCCGTTCTGAGTTGCGGTCGTCCACTGACACCTGTCTGGACCCTCTCACGTCTGCGCCCGCTTCCGGTCCTTTGCGACTCGAGGGAGACAGGGAGACGGTCGCCTTGGCACTCTCCGACCTCCCTGTACTCCTCTCCCGAAACCTCTACTCCCTTCTTCGGTCGACACCGGTCCACTATTTGGTGGACCAACCAACACGATTCTTGAACCTGAACCAAATATCGAGGTTTGAGGTGTCCCTCAAAGGGTTTCAAAAATTTATTCCCCTATCAGTCTAGTCTGGTCAAAATCCTTTTGAGACCGTCTCTCTTCCCTCTCTTTAATCCTTTTTTCCTCACCCACCGTCCGTTTATGTCGTCCATTCAATCCTCAACTTTCTTCTAGCCCTACGCCCGTCCTTCTCTGCAGGTCGACCTGCCCACCACTACGATAAAGGACCTGTCCCTTCGTATTCTCTTTCTTTCACGAGATTTTCGTGAATCGTCCCTCCCTTTCCCAGGCACCGTACAGTAGACCCCCTTTATTGCTCGACTCAAACCCTGTACATCCATACTGCCACCTCCTGAACTCATTCATCAATCTTTATGCAGTCTTTTAATCTTTCTTTTTACACCTTGAGTCCTGTTCGTTCTATATGCCTTTTCCCTCTGTCTAAACCCTCAACAATCGTGTGTCTGTGTGCAACTTCCGTATGTAGGATGTGAACCGTGACAAGGACCGTGTACGGTCAGAGAGGTACTTGTAGACAATTTACGAACTCACAATTCCCCGACTCTATTGGGTACTTCTCGTCCGTCCCACTTTTCTAAACCGACTTTACTGTCTGTGATGGTGAATTCCCCACCCGTCTTTTCTTTCCCGACCAAATAAAATGTTAAACATCTGAACTTTAGAGTTTCAAAAATCGATTATAAAATTTTACTTTCGGAAGTTTCAACAGGGGTCGTATGTTCAGTGAAAAAAATCCATCTCTTAAAACACTACTAAGTGACGTCAATTATGAATTGTTTTAACGAAACTTCAAACTATTATAGAATAGAAAATTTATTAGTGGGAAATAGTTCATCATTAATAAATTGAGTCTAGTCCTTTATTAAATAATTTTTCCGTTCAACGATCCTAGTTTTCGTATATAAACTTAATCTTAACTTGAAGATTAAGGTTTACTGGTCATGATTAATTGACTATTGTGACTGTCAGGGTAAAGACATTAAAATTGAAACAAATTTAAAGTAGTCAATAGGTATTTATAACTATAAAATCTTTCCAGTAATATATTATCCCGATTATCTGAAGAAACTTATATTAATATATTTTTTCTATAGGATAATTTCCCTTTCTGTTTTCCCTAAAATTTTACCTTGAACAATACAGAAACGTATACACTCACATACGTTTATATGTGTGTGTACATAAACCAATGAGTGAAACTATATGTCTAGGAAAAGTTTTTACTTTCCTCTTTATAAAATTAGTTCGATTACTAAATATTTCTGAGTATAATTACTAGTATCAGTGGTTAAAACAAGGCTATCTTGAAAGTGACTAAATGATCTAAGTATTTGATCTTAGTTATGTTCTATATGGTCTGTTAAATGGTGACTAATATCCCGAAGGGTCCACTGCGATCACCATTTCTTAGACGGACGGTTACGTTCTCAGTGCCCAAACTAGGGACCCAACCCTTCTAGAGGACCTCCTTCTGTTACCGTTGGGTGAGGTCATAAGAACGGACTTTTTAAAGTGCCTGTTCTCCTCGGGCCACCCGATGTCAGGTACCCCAACGTTTCTAGACACCCCAGTGTCTCTCAACCTACGATGACTCGTGTATCAGTATGTTACGTATGTATCCGTTCGTAAGGGATGTCAATCCAGTTTCGTTTAAGTGAATATACTTTTCCTTTTACTTAATTTATAGGAGAACGACTCTTATTCGAGATGTCCTTATAAGTAAACTATGGGGATCTCACCCTCTATACGACGAACTTTGGAAAACATAGAAATTACGTTATTGTGACGGATTACTATTCCGTTTGATTTTCCGGTTAAGTAATATTTTAGGTTATAAACCTGGTAGTTTGAGAAATCGTGAATTATTCGTTAATTATTAACAGTTACTTTTTTACAAAACCATTGTGTTCCACTTTTAGTTATGGTGATCGGGTGAACAACGGGAGAGGTCGTGACTGTTCGATGGGTCTAGTGATGTCAGGAATTCCCTTTGTTGACAAAACTACCAAATTAAATAAGAGAAGTGTTCGTTTGTACTTAATATACTTCGAGACAAAGATTGAGTCTTACACGAAACAATGATTAGACGAATATTGACGATAATACATACATTACGTGTCTACACACGGAATTTTATTATAAGATACGGAATATTGTCTATGATAATTTTCGTAAGAATTACCATATGTGTGATTAAAATAGGTGACTCGTTTTGACTCGTTTTCGTATATTTGGAGTTCGTTTTCGGAAGTTCGGAAGGTAAATTATGTTATGAAAGAAAAATCCTCATTTATATATGTCTTCCGTCAAACCTGTGTACAGACTTCCGAATTATCTAATATATATACTTGAGACGTTTTTACCAAAAATTGTCCACATACTAAAAATAAAACCTACCAAAAAAAAAATTTCTCATTGTGTGTTTTTTTCCTTTACTTCTTAATGGATATTGAAGTGGTGAGAAAAAATTCATGGACAATATTTTGACTTTGGGATGGGTTGATAAAAAGTGATTAGTCCACGGTACGGAGTCTTCTTGATGGTACTCGGGAAACCCTACGTAGGAAGGTCTGAAAGATAATCGAACAGAAACTTTAGTATTTCAAATAGTCGAAAAGAAAAGAATCATACTTTGTAGACGATAGGGAGATGTAATAAAAAAATATTTCTATAAACAAGTCTCTACTCTGAACAACCTAGTAAAATTTACGAATTTATCACGGGGTGCACTGTTCACATACGGGTGGGGGGTTGAATGAAGACAAAAAATTTTTTCTCTCTTTGCGATAAATTGTGTAAATCAAGGAAGATATCGAACCTTTTCTGTCTCTGAGTGGTTAGTAAAAACATTTTGTTATTTTATTTATTTTCCGTCCTTCCCCTTCGAAGAAAGTTTTCCGTTATTATACCGACTTCTTTGTAAATTTTTTATCGTAAAACTCTCAACCTGGTATTTCTTCCGACTCACAGTTTCATAACTACCAAAACTTAACGCCACGACCTCTTCTGAGGACTTTCAGGGAACCTGTCATTCCTCTAGTTTGGTAGTTAGAATTTCCTTTAGTTGGGACTTATAAGTAACCTACCTGACTAAGACTTCGACTTCGAGTCATGAAACCGGAGGACTACGTTTCTCGGTGGGACCTTTTCTGGGATGACGACACTTCCTAACTCCCTACCTCCTCTTCCCCTGCTGTCTCCTACTCTACGAACCTACCGTAGTGGCTGGGTTACGTTTACTTAAACTCGTTTGAGGTCCTCCACCACTTCCTGTCCCTCCGGACCGCACGTCGTCAGGTACCCCAGTGTTTCTCAGTCTGAACTGAATCGCTGACTTGTTGTTGTGAAAGTACCACTTACAAAGTAATTGTCAGTTAACTCTGTCTATAAATCTATGCCGTAACATCTTATTCTGACGTGATTTTTAGTATCCAAAATTTGAAGAGTAATAAGTCCTCAGTCTCAAATTTTGACGAAATTGTGATTGAATGTGATGTCTCGTTTGTTGGTCAGTCGGACTCTTGTGAGAATTTTGGTGGAAGTGTCACTTCCAAACTCAATTATCTCTTATCTTTTCAGGTAAAGACCTAGAAACCGTTCAAATTTTAAGGTACTCTTAAGCCTAAGTATGAAGGTCAAAATGTATACTTTTTCAGTCTCAGGTTTCAGTCAGTTGCCATGTGTGTTCCACTTTTATTTAATTATGACACTCTTGAAGAAACGCAAAATTTAAGGACTCTAATTAAAACATAATTTTATATTCTTTATTATTTAGTAAGATAAACATCAAACATGTAAGTTCTGTCCGACACAGTAAGGTACAATAAGGTGTACGTTAGATCTGTGAAAAATTTAAAAATTACTAGTGTGCGACCCTCTTTGAAAGTGTACGTCCGACAACGTCATAAAGGTTTTTCCATCAGTAATTTATTGTCCAAACCTTAAGACAACAAATCTTGAGTCTTGTGTTAATAGATGTCTTTGTTACGTTGTTTTTTGTCTAAAGGTCCGGTCGAAGGTTTTCAGATATCTTAAGAATGACAACGTCTTAAACGTCCCGGTCGAGTTAGAGGATTCGTGATAAATATTGTTAAAGAGACTCCTTTCGTAAAGTTCCAGGTTCAGTCTGTGATCCTTGCATTAATAGATGACATCTATGGTCTGAGAATTCAAGATTATAGAAATGTATCTATCTCCCGTATACATACGTTTCGGGTCGTCCTTATATACACCCTACAGTCCCGTTTCATACGCCAACGGACAGAATTTGGGGACCTGTGACCTGAGGGGGTCTCAACTGTGAGGAAAAGGACGGGGAGATATACGTCCGAGACACCATAACGATTACTGCTGGAAGTTCCCTGATTACGGTTGTGCACGGAGGGTCCTGACGACGACGGTCCTGGTGACAAGGGTGACGTCCGGTGACGGTCGGGTACGGAGGTGTCCTTTGGGAGTTTGTGAGTTTCCGCCCCGACTGAGTCGCAGGACCCTCCAGTTACGAGGAAGGGGGACCAAGGGTCACCCGTGTTTCCGAAACAGACACGGGAGATTCTCAGCTTCCCAAACCAACCCTCAGTGTAAGGTCATCTTGAATTCGGTACTCTAATATAATTCTTTGGCACCTCTAAAAGACCCGTTACTAGTGCTCACTAATACACCACACCACCACCACTACGCCCCCCAGTCACACAGACACACACAAATACACATACGACCCCACTTCATCCCCTGTCGTTCACGAGGTACGTCTCACATTATATTAGTGTTCTGACTTTCTTTCTCTCTCACATGTAACATTCTTTTTGATTTTTCAGAAGTCTTACTAATCCTGAATGCCATCTTCCCTACCGTACCTCTTTCTATTTGTACCTACCTCTTATTCCGACTTCTGTCTGGTGCTTCTCGGGACCCTAAAAGTCACTTATATGTGATTGACACTTGTGTATGACATTGTCCCTGCAAATTTTGGTCGTCATTGTAAATTTTTTTATAAATGATTTTCTGTAACACTCTAGATTTGGTAGTGACAAATGTATGTTAACTGAAAGTGTTTATATCGACAAATATCTAAGTATATATTTGAAAAATTGTCACCAGTACATCCCTACACTCTCAACCTGATATTTCTTTCGACTCGTGGCTTATTAACTACGAAAACTTGACACCACGACCTCTTCTGAGAACTCTCAGGGAACCTGACGTTCCTCTAGGTTGGTCAGGTGGGATTTCCTTTAGTCAGGACTTATAAGTAACCTTCCTGACTGCGACTTCGACTTTGAGGTTATGAAACCGGTGGACTACATTTCTTGACTGAGTAACCTTTTCTGTGACTACGACCCTTTCTGACTTCCGCCCTCCTCTTCCCCTACTGTCTCCTACTCTACCAACCTACCGTAGTGGCTGAGCTACCTGTACTCAAACTCTTTCGAGGTCCTCAACCACTAGCTGTTCCTCCGGACCACACGACGTCAGGTACCCCAACGTTCTCAGCCTGTGCTGACTCACTGACTTGATTTGACTTATTTGGAAATCTATGATCTAAGCATAGATTTGTTAAGTAGAGATTTGAATCTAAGTATACTATATTCTAAGTATTGATTTTACTGGTACCAAAACCAGTGTTATAAATCTATTCATACCAAATCAAAACCCCTTTTTTAACATTTATTGAACTAGTAAAAGAGGGTCTTATTATAGTCTTATGAATAAATTCACATTGATTGTACAAGTTTTTCAATCACTTTTGTAAAAGAACCCTAAACCCACTTAGATTTTCATTTGAAAAGTCATAAAAATTGTATTTTAGATAAAGTTTGTTTACCATGTCCAGAATTCTATTTTCGACAACACAAAACCTGAAGGATCTCGTATTTAAGAAATTTTAATTTTTTTTTTTTTGTGACGTCCTGGTATTTTGTTTGTTATAAATTAATGACTCTAAACAGGTGTAAGTTCAAATCGGAGACACTTGTGATATTACGACGACGACGACGATCCAGCGAAGTCAGCGCAGGCTGAGACACGCTGGGGTATCTGCCGTCGGGTGGTCCGAGGGCGTAGGGACCCTAAGAGGTCCGTTCTTGTGACCTCACCCAACGGTAAAGGAAAATATTATTTAGATATGTTTATATGGAGTGGTACAGTACTTAAATATAAAGGGAACTAGCGAAACTAAAGTCAAAAGTTGTTTTCATTCTATTTTGGTGGTATCTTCACATTTCTGCAGTTTAACTAGATTGACGACATATTTTAATTACTGACTAAAAAAAGATTCATTTCGTAGAAAAGTGACTAATAATCTTGACGAATCTTACACTTGACGTACTAAAAAGTACCGACGTATGAGTTCCTGTTGTCTCTTACTGGAACTTGTCGTCACATATTTTTATGTAAATAGTGACTTTACCGTACGACCGACGGTCAGTTATATACGGAGAGTAAACAATCCTCCAAGAGGACGACACTAAGGGAGTAATGTTAAACGAAAATGAAGGACCCGTTTACTGTTGATCTTTTACTCCGTCGAAGAAAGAACTGGTTTGAATTAGGTCTTTTTTACTCTACTGTCGACGTCGGTGAGTTCACAATGTCCTGTAAAATGTGCACAAACATCTTCCGGGCTAATATATAAGATTTATAATGTAGTGACCCACACTGTCGGTCGTGCAATAGAGTGAGAGGATCAACGGAAGCAGACACCTTTCTTCCCAAAGTCTTTGTCCTATTAAAAATGAATGCTTTATTAAAGAACATAGGGTAGGTTAGAAAAGGATAAGTTTATTAGATTCCACGTCTTACGTCTATTTGTAAGTTAAATCTCTGTCCGACCTCTTTTGTAAGATTCTATGAGACTCCTCTTAATACGTCGATGTCAACAGTCGACTTCCCTCATTGATTACGGACAGAATAGAAAGATGTTATCCGAGTCACGTGTCGAATGTAAAAAGATCCTTCGTTTTTTTCCATCTAAGTGAATCTATTGAATGAACATAATCTTTATATACGCACTTCTTTTAATATTATGTCAGTGTATATCCAAATTCAATACAAATTAAATAAAAAAGTATATGCCTAAAAGACTAGGTGACTAAAGATCAGTGCAAAACTCCGTGGAGTCCCGTGTCAAGGAATAATGTTCTCTACACCTTAATGGTGTTCTACGACTTTTGTTTTTGTTAGAAAGGAAATTTAATTTTTCATGTCTACGATCTTTCGTGAGATCCTTCCCCTTCTGTTTCCTTTATTTTTGAGGTTACTGATCATTATTCCATATTTCTTATTTGATTTTTTTTTTTCTGAACTTTATTAATAAACAAACCAAAATCAAAAGGAAATGAATCACACCGGTTTGTTAAAAAGATCAACCTCATACGTAAACCCTGAGACAACTCTTCAAATTTTAGTCTCTAATCATTTCTTTGTCTGATTTTTATATCCATCCACCTACTTATTCTTGTACTACGATTCACTTTAGTAAGTCTGTGTGTGTGATTTTTTGTGTATAACTTATTAAGGTGAATGTACTTTAAGAGCTACCCCGTTTTGATGTCACTGTCCTTCTTAGTCCCCAGCGGTCCCACACTCCTGACTGACGTTTCCCCATATTCCTTCAAAACCTCCCACTGTTCTGACAAGTGTGACCGATTGTGGGTAGGTTGACACGTGGCTGTCACCCACTTAAATGCACATTTAATGTGGAACAATTTAGTCCATGGTTATTCCTGTGTCTCTTTTTATCTATGTCCTCCTTTCTCCCCCACCGGATCCTTGACTACGAAAACCGTGACAACGGACCTTCGCGGCTCTTTACGTGGGCTCCGATTAAGGACTCGCATACCCCGGACCGACGAGGGGTCTTGGGTAGGAGGTCAAGGAGTTACCAGAGTTTCCTGTCGTGTCGGTGGCAAGGAGGACCCCTTTGAATTGATGTTGATTCCTGTCTTCACCACACCTGGATTGTCTTCGTCTTCTGTAGTTCTTCACCGTTCTTATGTGTCTTCTTGATATGTTTTTTTTTTAGAAGTGTTGGGTCTATTGGTGCTTCCACACTAGTGAGTGGATCTCGGTCTGTAGGACCTTACATTTCAGTTCACTTGGAATCCTTGGTAGTGATACTTGTTTCGATCACCTCCACTACCTTAAGGTCAACTCGATAAAGTTTAGAACTTTCTACTACGACACTTTCACAACGTGAGTTATACGGTCGTTTAAACCTTTTGAGTCGTGACCGGTGACCTGACCTTTTACAGTCAAAAGTAAGGTTATGGTTTCTTTCCGTTACGGTTTCTTACGAGTTTGATGACGTGTTAACGTGAGTAGAGTGTGTGATCGTTTCATTACGAATTTTAAGAGGTTCGGTCCGAAGTCGTCATGCACTTGGTATTTGCAGGTCTACAAGTTCGACCTAAGTCTTTTCCGTCTCCTTGGTCTCTAGTTTAACGGTAGTCGACCTAGTAGTTTTTTTGTTTCTCTCAAGGTCTTTTTGTAGATGAAGACAAAATAACTGATACGGTTTCGGAAACTGACACACCTAGTGTTATTTGACATCTTTTAAGACTTTCTCTACCCTTATGGTCTGGTGGACTGGACGGAGGACTCTTTGGACATACGTCTAGTTCTTCGTTGTCAATCTTGAGTTGTACCTTGTTGTCTGTCCAAGGTTTAACCCTTTCCTCATGTAGTTCCGACATATCACAGTGGGACGAATAAATTGAATCTACGTCTCATGTAGTACGCTTTACGACCCGACCTACTTTGTGTTCGACCTTAGTTCTGACGACCTTCTTTATAGTTATTGGAGGCTATACGTCTACTGTGGTGGGAATACCGTCTTTCACTTCTCCTTGTTTTCTCGGAGAACTACTTTCACTTCCTCCTCTCTCTTTTTCAGTCGAATTTTGAGTTACAAGTCTTTTGATTCTAGTACCGTAGGCCAGGGTAGTTAAGTACCGTTTATCTACCCCTTTGTTACTCTCTGAAATAAAACCCCCCCCCGAGGTTTTAGTGCCGTCTACCACTGACGTCGGTACTTTAAATTTTCTGGGAACGAGAAACCTTCTTTTCGATACTGGTTGGATCTGTGACATAATTTTTCGTCTCTGTAATAAAACGGTTGTTTCCAGGTAAATCAGTTTTGGTACCAAAAAAAGTCATCAGTACATGCCTACACTCTCAACCTAATATTTCTTTCGACTCGTGGCTTCTTAACTACGAAAACTTAACACCACAACCTCTTCCGAGAACTCTCAGGGAACCTGACGTTCCTTTAGGTTGGTCACGTAGGATTTCCTTTAGTCAGGACTTATAAGTAACCTTCCTGACTACGACTTTGACTTTGAGGTTATGAAACCGGTGGACTACGCTTCTTGACTCGGGAATCTTTTCTGGGACTACACCCTCCCTAACCCCCGTCCTCCTTTTCCCCTGCTGTCTCCTACTCTACTGACCTACCGTAGTGGCTGAGTTGCCTGTACTCAAACTCATTCGAGACCTTCAACCACTACCTGTCCCTTCGGACCGCACGACACCAGGAACCCCAGCGTTTCTCCACCTGTGATGACTCGGTAACTTGACTTGACTTGACAAAGAGTCAGCCCTATGGAAAGGACATTTAGGTCGTCCTCACAAGAAAAGGAACTTGAGAATAAGTGGTGAGATATCATCGAAACGTGTACGGTGCTCTTTGTAAAGAAGGAAAATTTATATCAGTATGTAAAAACGAGTTAAATATCATGACCGATAACTAAGTACTGACGACATGGTTTGGCAGAATTGAAGTAAAAAAATTTCGGGATTTGGATTTAAATATAGATAGTGACAGGTACTTATGGTACGATTACGTTTTCCACGTCCTAAATCATTTCATAAAAACTTTAAGATCTTAGACGTTTATCTTTTAAGGTATGTAATTTCTAATATATGATCTTTCTACAATTCTGAGTATACATTATCTACCGTAATCATGACTTTACCTGTTAGGTCGAAAATGTACTCCTTTTGAAGACTTGTAAAAGGTCTTCTCGTTAGTTCGATATTCTTTTATTATTCGGTGTATGAAGTGTACACAAACAGATTTTCCCGAAAGGTGAAGAGACGTTTGAACATTCTCACTGTGTTAATTCCTCGACGATAAATTCGATTGACTAAAAGTTGTATGATTAAGAAAAAGTCTTTCCTTCTAATGTTTTGATGACTTTTGGTTTTACCAATTCTGGATAATCTTGTTGACTTAAACAGATGTCCTATATCGTGGATTTTATTGTGGGTTATTTCCCCGTACCTTTTGTTCTTATTGTAAGTTGCTTCCCTCTTACTGTATTTATTAAATCATAGTTGGAATTATGTATGGAAGAGGTAATTCTTTTTATTCTGTAATTTATTGTGTCCCAGTCACTTTAATCTAACCTCATGATAAGTAATTCTAAAGAGAAGAACCGGTGACTTATTTAAGACTAAATACTATGCGAAAATTTTTACACTTACATTAAGATCAATTAATTTATGTTTATGATTATTTAGAGAAATTTTGTTGAAATATTTGACTTCCTAATGTGACAGTCTTGAAAGTGACCGACTCAGAGAAATTTGTAAGGGTAGAGATAGACGATCATCACGAGTCGTCACAGGCTGAGACACACTGGGGTACCTGACGTCGGGCGGTCCGAGGAGACAGGTACCCTAAAGGGTCCGTTCTTATGACCTCACCCAACAGTAAAGGAAGAGGTCCCCTAGACGGACTGGGTCCCTAACTTGGGCGTATGGGACACAGAGGACGTTACGTCCACCTAAGAAATGGACGACTCGGTGGCTCCTGAGGTATTTATAAAACTATGAGGTTTAAGAAGTACACCTCTGACAAGGATTCCTTGTCACTAGAAGTTCGGTCACCGTGTCGATGACGTCCAGGTCTCTCGTCTTTACGCCGTGTCGTTTAAGACTCGGGCCACTCGACGTCACCTACGGTTGCCCTCTCTTCGGACGTCGCCGGTCGCCTGCCTCGGATGAGCGACAGGTCTTTCACGGGACCCTCCCAAAGGCCTCGGGATGAAGACGGGATGAGTCCTCAATAGACATCAAAAGATAAAAAGAACGGTAGAAGGTAAGAGAGAGAGACACAACAACTTAAATAATATGTTCTTCTATTACGTTTTCGTAATTTAAGGGCAATCAGAACCAATAAAAAGTAACTGACAAAAGAGATGGTATTACATAGAGACAGAGAGGAACCAAGAGTTGTGTTTCTTTTGGAAATAACGACTCACAAAATAGGGGACCGGATGTAAAAAACCTTGTGAAAAGCAAAAAGGATTAGGAAAAAAGATCTATAAAAAGTTCCTGAATCTACGGAGTCTGATTGTGTCCCCGATTGGAGTACCTCTTTCCAACTTTTCTCAAGGATGAAAGGAAAGGGTAATAAAATCGGTAGAGTGTTGTCACTAAATTTTCTCAAGACACCAGTTGAGAAAGAAGGGTTGACTCCAAATTCCATATTAGGTAATAGTAGTAAAATATCTATAATAAAGGATTATAAATAAGGATTTTATAAATATAGATAATAGAGTTAGATAAGGTACTTAAATTGAAAAGATTTCAAGACATAAGTTTTTGAAAGAAGATTAGGATTTAAGAAATGGTCCAAAGAAAGATTATGCGAGTTATGTTCCTGTCTACAGCGTCTTATATCTCGTTAACACTCGAGACAATGACGGATACTTGAGTGTAATTTGGTTTCCTAACATGACAGTCCTGAAAAAGTGACTGTAAGAGACATTTCAAATAGTATAACATAAAAATTTACATTCTGAGGTATTTGTTAGAGTATTGACACTGAAGAAGTCCGTCCTCGGTAAGGGTGTATAAACTTTAGTACCCTGTTTAATGATAGGGAAGATGTACTGTGTAATAAGTATGACCGTGATCGAACCCTATAACGACGATTTTCGAATAAAAGGAATCGATAATTCACGAGATTATATGATAGTTCTTGAACCCTACTAGTCCTTATTCTGGACGTCAAGGAGTTTATAAGGTATAATGATAATAAATTTTTTCATAAAAGAATATTCATCTTATTACAGGAATTAAAACACACACACACATTTGTAGTAAATTTAGTGTAAGTTCAGGATGTTTTTTTATGATAATTAACCTGAATTTTTCCGCTAAATGAAAACTATACATGGTAGACCAGTTAAAATAAAAAATCACTGAAACTACTGTAAAACGTCTAAAGAGTGTCGATAACATAGTAAACTATTAATTGAGTAACTGTACCTGTAGGTTCACAGTTGAGTAGTAAGGAATTGTCTTAAGATGTACCCCCGCCCCCCACGGCACCAATGTTTTGGTTTGACGGACCATTTTCCTCCTACTTCAATACTAATTAGGTTTCGGTGATTTCCGGTGTGACCAAAGTTCATGCTCTCTTAAGTTAAGAAAGGGACATCTGGCAAAACAGGGTGTGTTTCATACGGGGTGGAGGCACAAAGTTCTCGCAGAGGAGGTTGGACTAAAATAATTTATCTTGCGTATTTTTGGAGTTCAATACGGATGTTAACGTCACAGTTTATATACACAGTTTTCTACAGTCGTGAACTGGAAACGAGGTACTCCGTTCTCAGGGCCCTTGTGTGTACCGGGGGCCCTCTGGACGTCAAATTTGGGCTAGAGAGTGTCCGGACTCCCGCCCCTCTGTGTGCCTTGGTTAGGAACCCGGGAGAGACGAACGCGTGACCCCCGAGACCTACGGCGCGACAGGGAAAGTCTCCTCGGGGCACGGGAACCCCACCCCCGTGCGAGGGCGGGTGGCACACGTCTAAGCGAGACGGGCCGTGTCTGGACGAAACAGAAGTGAGTCCACAAGATTTCGTTGTGCTTCTGTTCTTCTCAAATGAAAGAGGAGACAGGGAGTAGGAATGATATTCCTAATAGTCCCTTTTTTTTTTTTCCGAAGAGACTTCAATCACAATTTCGACACAAAAGTTTGTGTCCGGTATGTGTATTAGTGATAAAGTAGACTTCGGTGTCTGACGTGTTTTCCTGTCGACTTCCACCCCTTCCAACTGAGCAAGAACAACATTCGTGCTGTGTAGGACGATCAGAGTCGTCGAGACGGGAGGAGACGAATATTAGATTTGGTACCTAAGTGGAAAGAAGACTTTTTCGACCTTAGATCTATAGTCGGGTTCACAGTTTTTTATAGGGTTCTACTTAATTCATTCTTTATAATTCTTAATTCATATAATTCTTAATTCTTATAATTTTTGTAATTCTTTATACTTAGTTGATTCTTTGTTATGTTCACCTTACGAAAGTTTCCGAACTAATGTAAACAAACAAAAAATCTTCCGTGTTTATTCGAGGAGGACCAACGGTTCTACACACATTCGACAGACGTACCTTTACTTTGTGGGAAACCTGTTAAGTCGTGTCGAATAAAGTAAGACGGTCCTTTGTGTGTCTATATAGATATTATTTTAACGTAACGATTTAAATTGAGGACCAAGGTCAGTAATTATGGGCTGGAACGTCTGGAATGTCTAAATTATCATTTACGGTGGGGGTGGAGACGGAACGGGGTTGGGTACCCCTTTAAGTTTTTACCTACAACAGAAAAGGCGTTTATGAAGCCGAAACGGAGTCTACAAATGTTCACACTATTTGTAAATAAGAAAAGATATAGACGGTGATGACACTCCAATAACTAGTTTAGTAAGAACTTTTGTGAGACGGTCTCTGGTACCTCTTCCTATATACGACAAAGACTTTTCATTAACGAAGGAAGGAAGACTTGCTAAGTAACAAATTAGGTCCAAACAAAATTTAGACTAAAGACAACTCTAGAGTAAGTTCAGTGTTAAAGAATGTTTTGTGAGTTCGTTTAGACCTAAATGTATTGTATTAAACGTGATCATAATGTGACGTAGTGACTTTACACTAGGATAAAATCCAAACCTTTTCACGGTAAAATTTCCGAGAAACGTCCACGAAAAAATACTTATAGTGTACGAGAAAAGATGGAGAGTTCACTTTATAATTTCTTTGTTTGTTTTTTATTTACATTTACGAATGTACTATACCGTCCGATTTTTCTTATTTCTTATAATATAGATTTCTTGTGGGACGACGAACGACACTCCGGAGTCTTAAATTCAGGGTGAAACATCACCACCTGTTTTCTCTTCCCTCTCTACTCCGTCGAAAGAGACACGGGAAGACTTACACACACACGAGTCCACGAGTCAGCACAGACTGAGAACCACTGGGGCACCTAACGTCGGGTGGTCCGAAGAGACAGGTACCCTAAGAGGTCCGTTCTTGTGACCCCACCCAACGGTAAAAGAGGAGGTCCCCTAGAAGGACTGGGTCCCTGACTTGGGCACAGAGGACGTGACGTCCGTCTAAGAAATGGTGACCCGGTGGCCCCTTCGAAGTGAAGACTTATCAAGACCCGTAAAGATTGAAGGAACTCTCCGAGAGAAGGGATAACCTGGTTGACGGATTTTTAACTTCCCTTTTATTTTAGAGATGGTCCGTCATAGATTAAGACGAACTAAAGGGTTAGATGATTCATCGGACGTAAATATATATAGGATCGAATATAAAGTAACCCACGTAGATAAAAAGTGTTGTTGATATGTAAAATATAAGGACTTAATTCTTTAAATTAGATAGACCGTTTAAACCGGAATTTTGGAAAAATGAAAAGAAAACTGTTAACTTCAAAATTCATAAAAGTCATTAATCACTTGATAAATTTTTTTTCAGAGAAAGGTTCGGGTTCTTAGGTTCTCCTTTTCGGGTCAAAGAAGGGATTCTTTCTTCTTAGATTGTTTTCTTTTTAGATTGAGAAGAAAATAAATCCAAGTGGAACTTTTTTCTTCTTTTTTTAATCATTGGTATCTACGAACCGATGGCCGAGACGTTCTCGTCTTTGTCTCAGAGTCAGTTGAACATAATGGTTTTTCTTTTTTCTTTTTTTTTTCCTAGGAGTCTACTCACTTGCTCCTCCCCTTCCCTAGTGTCAGTCGACAAATAATTTATAAAGACCTGAGTGAAATTTTATCGCCTGTGTGACTACGAGGGTAGGGAACCGGTCAGGAGAGTTAAGTAACGAGATAAGAAACTAAACTTTGATAATTCGGAGTCCGAAGGGAACCACCGAGTCACCATTTTTAGGAGGACGGTCACTTCCTCTGTACCCAAACTGGGGACCAGGCCACGTCGGTGTTGAAAACTCGGACTCGAAATCTCGGCCCTCGACGTTGATGCCCTCGGGCGCCTGGGACCTCGGGGACGAGGTGTTACTCTCTCCGGGCTCGTGACGTTCCTCTCTCTTCGGGGGCGAGTGGTCAATCTTTTTTCGGGCGAGTCCGTGTTTCTCTTTCGTCTCGGTTTTTGTTTATTTTAATGTATATAGTCTTTTCTTTAGTAATTCGGAGTTTTTCACCGTTCATCAGGTCGATGGCTTCTCCGGAATTAAGGTCTACGGACAGAATACCTAGACTCAGAGAGGCACTTACCGAATGACTTGTTTCATAGGAAAGTACCCGTCTGATCCAAGGTGGAGGTACTAGTACGGGAACTACTACCACCCCTCCCCTGGGTCTTCACACATCTATAATGTGCGTGAGTCCGTCGTCTACGAGACTGACTTACACCCCACAGTCGTGTCTCTCCTCTACCCCACCACCCCTCCACAGTCTTTAACCTCCGTAAGTTGCCAAGATCATCAAGAGTACTTGAGAGTTCCCTTTCTTGAGATATTACGAAAGACCGTATTTTTCTGAGGTAAACTCCCCAGACCTCTCTTAATGACCTCCCCTCCCTACTGTCTTCTCATTCGGGGACTCAAGTTCTTCTTGATCCACACTAAGCCCTATCTGTTAATGTACGGAGTAAATCTCCCTTCGACCTTAAAGTGTCCTACTGAATACGACCTTGTAAGAAACTCAGATACCATCTGGATCAGGGTCCTCCTAAGTCGAGACCGATAGTCAGTCTAAAAAAAAGGGGTTTCTTTACTTGTAAATTAATAAATGTGACACGAATTTTCTTTTTCAGTGACTAAAATGTGGGAAATTGAAAAAAAAAAAAAAAAAACCGGTCCTTTATTAGTAAAACTTCTCCTTGAGTTTTTGAACTTGAGACTTAGGTTCATTTTACTCACAAAGACTCCATTGACCGTCCTAAAGTGGTTTTCGTCGAAAGAGTTCCAGAAGAAGATAGAAGTGAATAGGATATCGATCTTAATATGTGTCTATGATTCCTGTACTCAGTGACGGAAGTCTTAAATGACAGGAATCGTAATATGGTCTGAGGTTTTTAGGTCTTCAGACTTAAAGTTTTCCTTAACGAAAATAGGGAATATGAGATCGAATTTAATGATGTTGTCTCATAAACTACTTATTGAATTTGTGTGTGTGTGTGTGTGTGTGTGTGTGTGTGTGTGGGGATTTAGTGGAATGACCAAATGTAAGATTATGAAACTCTTAAATTAAGTAGATTCATTACACGGTAATGAAGGACTGTGTAAACAAGTCACTTAATTATTCAATGATCGATAGAAGATCCGTAAATTGTGACAGATCGTATAAGAAATGGTAGACTCAGTGGTCCCTTCGGGAATTGTCGTATACCAAGTAAAATCATTTCAGGAGAGAATGTTAGGACTTCGGATCTTGAAATACGATCTTACTTCTTTCCGATACAATGATACTCTATACTTTCTAAATTACACACGGTCTCATCATATGTTAATCTAAAATAAAAAATTATCACCAGTGATACCCCATATGGACCTCTTCCTCGACCTTTGGGTGCGGTCATAAGAACGGACATCTTGAGGTGCCTGTCTCTTCAGACCTTCCGATTTTTCAGGTACCCCAGTGTTTGTCAACCTGTGTTGACTCGCTTGTTGTGTTATGTACCCCATACCAGGTACCTGTCAGATGGTTGTCTCCTACACTTTTAGAACGATATAAAATAAAATTTGGTGTCTTAGATAATTTATTACGTGAACGTTTACATTTGTATGAGTCCGTCACAGTACTCTTAAATGTTAATAAGTCCCTGTTCAAATCCTTCCTTTTGTGTGTGTGTTTCTTTTTCTCAGGGTCCTGTAATAAAGATGAGTATTCTTTTACATTTCGGTAGTAATCATCAGTTTTTAATGCCTTATCAACCTTTTATACTTTGAGTCCTTACGATGTTCGTATCGTCTTCAGTACTTAAAGGTTCCTAAAGGTAAATGTAGTTGTTTCGGATGTTAGTGTGCACCACCACCACCACATCAGCGATTCAACACAGGTTGAGAACGCTGGGAACCTGACATCGGGCGGTCCGAGGAGACAGGTACCCTAAGAGGTCCGTTCTTATGACCTCACCCAACGGTAAGGAAGAGGTCCCCTAGAAGAGTTGGTTCCCTAGTTTGGACTCAGAGGACGTAATATCCGTCTAAGAAATGGCTGACTCGATGTGTCATCAATTCCCTTCGGGGTGTTTGTGGACATCTCACATCGTTTTTACGGAAATTTATCATTACTTACTCGTTAGTATAACCAAGATAAAAAAAAAAAAATTAACACGGCTCTCCGTACTCCCTATAACCAAGGGTCTGGTCCCTAGTTCGGGTGTGGGGGACGCATCCGTCACTCCTCAGAATTGGTAACCTGGCGGTCTCGTCAGGGTGCGACCAGGGTGACATTAGTTGTTTTTACATTTTGGTTCACTGTCCGATCGTTCTTTCTCAGACAATGGGGTTCGTTAACGATATCCTGACTGATTATCGTTAAATAAACAGACTAGTGATGGTTATCACAAGTCATTAGACTCCTAGTAAGACCCTCCACTGACTAGTGAAATGTCCTCTCCTGGTAAGGATGTTTTCACAAAGAATGTTTAATCCCACTTTTCCTTTTTATGTGTTGGGGGGGTGTAGGGGTGTATAAGGGGTCTGTCTGCGAGGTAAGCTGTCGGACTTGTTTTCCCGAGGAGATTGTGTAAATTTTACGTCGTAAATGTGTTAATTTGGACTTTTCCAGATAGGTCCCTCTGTCCCCATCTAGTTTATACAAAGACGTAAAGAAAACTCTACTTAAGTTAAAAATTTCTCGGAAATGGGATCTGTACTGCAGTGTGAAAAATGCTATTATTTTTAAATTTTAGTATCATACACCGAAGTGTCTCGCCAGTCGTTCAAATGACAAAAAGGTCCGTCGGGGTAGAGTAATGTCGTGTACCGTAGAAAGGTCTTCTTTTGTCAATTTAACTAATGATACAGTTGGAACCGTAGGTATACGGTTTGACAAGAAACTATTCTGGAATTCATAACCCATCTTTGAACTCTTTTTGATACAAGAAAAGACTTAAGGTTTAAGAACGATAGTCTATAGTAAAGAATTCAAGTGTCTATATGTAGACTTACTAGACTCATAAAGGTTTTATTGAGTTTCTCCGAAAAGATGAAAGGAAGAATTCACAATGAGTCGACACCGACTGGGAGACGTTGGGGTACCTGACATGGGGTGGTCCGAAGAGAGAGGTACCCTAAGAGGTCCGTTCTTATCACCTCACCCAACGGTAAGGACAGAGGTCCCGTAGAAGGACTGGGTCCCTAGTTTGGGTGTAGAGGACGCGACGTCCACCTAAGAAGTCGTAAACTCGGGTCCCTTCGGGATGAAAGGAAGAGTCCTTCGGTCAAATAACCCGGTGATGCACGAAGGAAACAAAAGGGTTTACTGAGACAAAGTGAGTTGGATAAACAGTGTCTCACCAGTCGTTCAAATGAGAAAAGGGTCCGTCGAGGTAGAGTAATGTCGTTTTAACATAGACATTTTTGTCTGCCCTGTGTACCAGTGATGTTATATCTAAACTCAAACCCTCCATATATTAAAATACTTTATGATCCTATGATGTCATCACTCAATCGAACTGCGATTGGTCGAAGTTCGACCATACCTGGTCGAACTTCTTGTGTGGTGAGTATTGATAGTATTGTGGTCGAATACCATATAGGTAAAGAGAGTAAGTTCTAGGTTTTTTTTCCCGTTTATTGATAGGTCTCAACCCGGTACCGAGAATTACTTTTTGAATGTGATTTCGTACGATGTGCAAAGGAACTGGTGAGATAGGGACTCGAGGATGAAATCACCCTATAAACCCCTATCCGATGTAACCGGAAGCCTTCAGTGTCCGTCCCGACCCTTCTGTTCCGTTTGCCTTTCACGCTAGATGGTCCGAAGTGACCGACACAGACGTAATTAATGTAACAAAAAAAGTTTTATTAATAATGGATAATGAACCCGAAGGGACCGCCGAGTCTGCCATTTCTTAGGTGGACATTGCGCCATCTAGACCCAAGCTAGGGACCCAAACCTTCTAAGGGACCTCCTCCCGTACCGTTGGGTGAGGTATAAGAACGGACCTCTTAGGGGTACCTGTCTCCTCGGACCACCCGATGTCGGGTTCCCCAGCGTTTCTCAGCCTGTGTTGACTCGCTCATTCGCGTCGTATCGTGTAACGAACCTTATCAAGAGGTAGTCGTAATGTACAAGATATACCAGAATTAGTATTTTGAAATTTAAGTATGAGGATTAATTCCTTCTGGAAATGCATCGATTGATAATTACTCATACGAGTGATAACGATCTTCACATAATAAAAGATGAAAATCTGTTTTAATTTCGAAATTAAATGTAAAATTTCTATCGTATTCTTTTGAGTGTTGAAACCCTTATTAGAGACACTTATTTCCGGGGGTGTTTTAGGGTATAAATAAAACTATGATCAAGATAGTAAAAACTCTATAGAGCAATTTTTTGTGAGGTCTCTGAAGTAGAAATATGTCTATAGTCTCAAAGAAGAGCATCTGTTTGATTAAGTGTTTTACGACCCGATGACACACGAGAACAATTAAGGTGTCTCTTTTACCCGTGGGGTAGATGGGTCGAGATTTCGTGAGTGTAATTACGTAAAACGATGACTGTGGATAGATCGGACCCTACTTAAGAATCCGAGGTCCTCACTTCTGGTCGACACAATTAGTTCTATCCATTCCTTTTCTCTTCAACAATAAACTAATCGACTTAATAAGAAAAAGTAATACTCACGAAATATTTTAATTTGTCGTTTTCGAACTCCAATGAAATGTGACTCGTCCGGAGTACAGAAGTCATAATTAATTATATTAATTAATCTCTTCTTTACCTCTTACAATTTTTAGACCGTTTTATATAAATATTTATTATTATATAAAACTTTCCGTACTTAACAGACTTGTAACATAATTTAATATGTACTTTAGTATTACTCTTTGACTTGACTCTCTACATCTGGGAGAGAAAGGTGATTATAAAACAAGGGAAACTCTAGAGACCCTAGGGTAATATTTCGTCCCATAACCATAAGTGTTAAATTTATTGTAGAACTCGGCGATATCATTTGATGTAAATTTTATCTCCACATTCTGACACTCTTAAGTCGTCTGTGTCTAAGGAAAAAGAAGGAGTCGGACATTGTTGAGCAGGAAGAGAGGCTCAGATGTCGGTGGGTGTCCGAGTCACACCAGGTGTTTGACCGAGACGAACCAGACGTTCTACCCGAAACGACCACCGCGTCTGCCATTTCACAGACGGACGTTGCGCGCTCTGGGTCCAAACTAGGGACCCAGCCCTTCTGTGGGACCTCTTCCTTTACCGTTAGGTGAGGTCAGGAGAACGGACCTTTTAAAGGTACCTGACTCCTCGGACCATCCAATGTCAGGTACCCCCAGCGTTTCTCAGTCTGTGCTGACTCGTTGAAGTGAAAGAGAAGAAAGTACTACACATTTTTAAAATAGCTCAAGAGGAAGGGGAAGAGGGTCACTCCATCTAGTGAATGGAGGGAACTCTACTTAAGTTTAAAGTAAGTTGATCAAAAAGAGGGTGATAAATATTTTGTACTAAAAGTGTGCAACATTAGTTTCGATTCTTTGCATGTACGGTACTAAA
Source organism: Capra ibex (assembly GCA_006410555.1). Lineage (NCBI taxonomy): Eukaryota > Metazoa > Chordata > Mammalia > Artiodactyla > Bovidae > Capra > Capra ibex. The sequence continues at coordinate 54,564,929 of SJYO01013871.1, read as the reverse complement.
GTTAGAGTCCTCTTGTTTCTCCGCTCGTTGGTCTATCAGGGGGGTTTATGTCAAACCACAGGGTCTCTCCTTCATTCACCAACAACATTAGTCCTTACTCACTCCTGGTGCCAATTAAATTACTTCCTCCCTCTGACATAGACACTGCGTACGATCAACACAGGCTGAGGAACGCGGGGTACGTAACATCCGGTGGTCCGAGGAGAGAGGTACCCTAAGAGGTCCGTTCTTGTGACCTCACCCAACGGTAAAGGAAGAGGTCCCCCAGAAGGACTGGGTCCTTACCTTAGACCCAGAGGACGAACCGTCCACCTAAAAAGTGATGACTCGGTGGACCCTCCGGGATACCATATACCCCCCACCTTTATTTCTCTTCAGAATCTACTTCTTTATCGTACATGTTTCCAGACCCACATACTCCCTCTTTTAGATTGATATGTCGACATCATACATCGATATTGTATTATATTATTGATATTATGTCAATATAAGATATATGAATCAATATATAGAGGAGGGGACGAGACCAGATAAAAATTGACACTGCCAATGAACATTATTCGATTTTTCTAAAAGGTTTGGTTTTTTCGGGTTAAAGGGCATAATAAGAGTTGACAGTACGTAACCTCTTCCTTTACCGTTGAGTGAGGTCACAAGAACGGACCTCTTAGGGTCCCTGTCTCATCGGACTACCCGACGACAGATACCCCAGCGCGTCTCAGCCTGTGCTGACTTCGCTGAATCGTCGTCGTCGTCGTCGTCGTAAGAGTTGATAAATTATTGAAGTAAACGTACTATCGTGTATGGACTACGAAGAGACAAATGTTCTTACGGAGTAAAAAAATGGTAAGTAACCTCACCCCAGGTGATTGACGACATTTTACCATTGTTATTTTCTATGCGAACGAAAGGTGCTCTAGAAAAAGACTCCTTTGAAATAGAGAATTCTTATCATTTAGACATAAAACAACTTTCTACATGAACCATTCAATTGACTACGATGACTCTGGTATTTTATCTTCGAATACCTAAATGTGAAGTATTCAGACTCTATACTTCGTTATTAAAAATATTTTAATCGTTAAACCTCCCGACTCTTTCACCCACTCCTGTTCAGGTAGAGGGGTGTTGATGTCATCAAACACACACACTCGCACACACGTGTGTACGTGCGTACGTGCGTGCGTGTGTTGTGACCATAGTTACTCGTCGTTGGACCGTACAAATAGCACTCTATTAGTGTGGGGATCTCCAAATCTTCGTGAGTCGACTTGGAACACGGCGAGTTGTGTGAACCCCACAGTAATAGAGTACTATTGGTATGAGGGACAGTTCGGAATAACGAATTAATCTCCAATGTTTCCACTATTCTGACTTTCTTTAGCCTACTTGTAATGGATTCTACTTACTATGGAATTAGTTGAATTTGGACCACCGACTTCCTTCGTACTACTTGTTTGTGTTTGTCGCTCAATGTACAATAAAAATCTCTTTAAACAATTATTATTTACTCCTCTTTGGATTGGACGCAGGTGTCTAATGAACCTGACGTAAACGGTTCTCTGTCCTGCAAATACTAGTTATTAAATTTAACACAAAGGTACGTCATACGTTTTACAAGTTCTCTGCTTGCTGTTGTACTTTAAATTGAAATTAGATTCTATGGGTCAAATACCTACTGTCACTACGTAGTATTAGGTTTATGTCTTAAATCCATACTTCAGACGTTCCTGTGACTAGTTATTGTGGGTACGACACAATTCTAAAATTGTATGATTGGACTTTGGTTTCTCCTTTTTATTACACTATACGGGGAAGGATAAAAAAAGGGATGATGTCGAATTTTATTAGTCTGTACTGGTTTGTTTGTTTGTTTTTTTAGTGTTGTGGTTTACGAGATTTTTTGGTACAGGTTTATAAATTGAAATCAAGAAAACAAGATAAAAACATTTGTTGACGGCATAAACACCTGTCTTATGTCGAGGTTTATGTCACGAGAACTTCGACGAAAGGTTAAGCGACACTTTGTAGTTAATAGAAATAGTTTATTGTCGTAGAGTAGAGTCAGGTAATAGTTCTACCTCAGAATAAAATCGACCTGACTTCGGGATAGACATATAGTCCCGACCGGTGTCACCGTCTCGCACTCACTTTCCGACACTTTATTAGTTATTATTAGTAGTTTAACACCAGCTTTCCAACACTCCTACCTTCAAAAACTACTTTGGAGTGAAAGAACAAAAAAAAAACCTACGACTACTATTTCGAATTGGAAACGTTATGGACTACTGATACTGAGGCAATCTCCTTCGAAATGTATGTAAAATTTCCCCAAGACTTCCAGGTTTCTGTGTGTCTATGAATTCACCCCGTGTTTGGAACGCGACACCTTTTGGTAGTCCACCCTCCCGAGTTTTGGTATCACTGGTCTCAACCTTTGATCTATGAACGGAGGGTGTGTCTCTTGAGTTTGGACTGTCTGACACCGAGACTTTAGGTACATGGATTTTCAGCCGAAACTTTCTTGTTACGAACGTATTCTTACCCGGTTTACATGGGCAATTAATAGGGTCTCCACTTACTTACAACAGTTCGGAACCATGGATCTAAAGTTTTCCAAAGTCCTACCGCTGACCGTAGAGGACGAGATCTTCAAGTACTTCACACCGTACCTCTTAGTGTTTCTTCTTGAGTAAAAAATTAAATTTTCTTTTGTAATTAATCTACCTTACTCTGCACTTTACGGAAAGGAGACTAAAAAGACAGGAACCCAAGTTAAATGTGCTGGATCTGTATTTAGTCTTTATTTAATCGACTCTTTGTTGGTCTGAGGTTGCTCTCTGTTAAAACAACGGGCCCAAAATACGTCTAGGTAATTCAAAAGGTTCTATTGATTCTTCTTTCTAACATGTACTAAAGAAGATTGAACACTGGGGTAGCCTTCAACTTTACATATTACCTCCTCTAAAACTGTTATCGTTTAATCTTTATACCTTTAATTTATGTTGGTCTACGAAGTTTTTTGGTAGTACGTGACATCATTATTTAGTACCACGTGAGAACCGCTGTATAAAGTTTTGAGTGAAAACTTTGACTCATAGTGTCGTTGTATAATTCGGATTACACTTGTGTCTTATACGAAAAGTAATCGTGTTATAAAATTTTGATACCAAAACATGAGTATTACGTTTCAAAGTACAATTGTTATATGCATTTCGATCACAACCAACGTTCTGTTATTTTTATATTATCACACACTTTAGAACGACATCTCTATGGATAATTTGATGTGTTCCGTCTTAGGATTTTAGCGGTGCGAAATGGGGTATATGTTATTTGCAAGAGGTCTTTGTAGTGCCGCAAGAACCCGACTCAGTCAGTCGAGAGTCCCGACTCGCCGTTATTCCATCATACAAAATAATGCTCACAGTACCTCTGCCACACTTTTTAGTTCTCGGTGTCCGTCCGTCGTTGTCACCCAGTTACCACGAGGGTCTCTGTGACACGTCTATTAGTTGTTGTTCCGGGCTCCAAGAGAGGCGTCGCGTGTGTCGACTTCCCGTTTAGTTATGTCGGGCCCCACCTCCCCCCGCCCCCGCCCCCGGTGACGGGTCGAGGTGAAGGGTGCTACGTGACGCCGATGAGATCCTTGTTGTGGGGGTTGACCTATATCTCGCTTGAACGACCCGTTGACTTGTTGGTTGATTGGAAAGTACATTAGTGTTTAAGTGGGAAGGTTATCCTAAGGTTTTTTTTAGGTTTGGCTTGTCAGACGGATTTTTACTTTGGCGTCGGACCTTTCTTTTGCGATGGATTTGCTCCCGGTCCTATCTTAGTGAATATATACTTTTCCCGTTTGGACTCGAATACTTAATAAAGTCAAATATTAGGATTTCACTTTCGAATTAGTCCTAAAAACACTTACTTCTTAAGATGTAGTCCTCCGAAAACAAGGAATTGAAACCCCGGGTTATAACTATTACGAGTTCGTCATAATAACTAAGCTTCTCACCTGTTTTTCATTTTGATATGATTTAAATCCTTTAACATTTAATATAAACTTAATGAACTTAACAAGGGGTTTTACCTTGTATTGTAACATTACGTAGAATGACCAATACTCCCGTTGTAAAACTGCTGTCAAAAACATGGACTGTGGAACAATTTATATACTACGATCATAAAGTGTAAAAGGTCATTTTTAAATACCCATCCTTATAGAACTAAATAATAAAGATTTCTTTTTCCACTAAGTAGTGTAGGTAGTAAGACAATTAGTAATCCACAATAAAGATTCAATGATACATTTCGGTAGAGAGAACTTTACACTTCTTTTACACGACCTTCTTTTTCTTGTCACCTTTTGTAGAATTCCAAATAAAGAATAAAAAGTTTTAATTTCAAAGAAAAAAAAGGGGTTCGTCTATTTTATTGTAGAAATTCCTAGTTTTACATGTCTTCTAGTTCGTACTTTATACATTTGTGGAGAGTTGTATTATAATATCCTTCCTGATATCATACAAGGATGACAATGTTAAAGTTTACTTATAATTTTCGTGTAATTTTTTCTTTTGTTTGTTGTTAACGCATTTTACCGAACACCCACTTAAATCCTTTGTTTCGGGACGAGAAATACCTTAAAATTTTCTTACAATGGATAAACAAGTCGGATAAACATTCTGTGGAGGAACAAAGAAAAAAGAAAATAAGTGACTGTTAATCAATGTCCATGATTCCTTTTATGATGATATAACAAATCGTTCTTACGAGGTTTTAATTGTAATAAGACCGTTGTGTTCAACAAATTGATCTTTCTTGTACTTAAGTTTTTGGTGTCAAGGAAACAACCACGAATGATACAGCATACTAATCCTCTGGATTCCCTCAAAAGACACACACACATTAATAACTTTGGACTACAGAAATTTAACTTGAGATTCCAATCGATCCCTTCTTTAACTCATCTTTGACAGACGATACTTGATTCGTAAATTCTGATCATCCAACCTTGTTGTACCAATTTTCGTCTAAAGGTAAAAACTTTTCAATATAATAGACCAGTGGTACTGTTGTTTTAACTTCGTGGTGTCGTTCGGAGTCTTTTTGTAGACGGAAATTTTTTCTTCAGACGAAGACTTTTATCAATTCTGAGAAATATTTATGAATAAAGTACTTTTGCAATTGGAATACCTTTATTAGATTTCTCATTGACCACTTTTATCTTTGACAGAAAGTAGTGGTTTATTCTGCCAAGTCTGAATCTACGGTGGCTATTGTCCTCTAGACTTTACTTTCCGTTATTATAGTCGCCAGAAATTTTTCACCAAAAGGATACCCTAGGGAGCAACAGGGAAGAGTATATGGATAATAATCTCTTAAACACAACTGGATAAATTAAAATCTGGAAGGTGGAGAAACAGTTTAGGCCAACCCTAGTCGAACGGATTCAGGACGACAACAGGTCACTGACGGGCCACACACTGTTCTGTCGACCGACGAAACGTATAGGGAGAGGATAACCGACTCCGTTGACACCTCCGTCACTCTGTGAGTCTCTGTTTCTAAAGTCTACGAGGGAGCAAAACTTTTAATCCTTGTAAAGAATACACGAGTCTCTCGTAGGGATGTTGGGGTCTGCGATATGTAGTCCCATCACGAAAAAGGGTGGTTTGTACTCGTCTTCAATTCCTCTTAAATTTTACATGAGGATACCTGTGTGCCGAGTGTCTAATTTTTGGGGAGCTAAGATTAACACAAATCTCCGAAACCACAAACCACCCTAAAAAATCGCAGGGTATTGGTGTACTAGTTAGGTCCACTAAATTTTAGTTACGGTTTCGGTCTGTTTCCGACAACATTCGTCGAGAGATAAACGAAATACCTTTTTCACTTTCTGGTCTCATTACGAAAGAAGTCACTTTCCCGATTTACTATCCTTATATCAAAGTTCGGTACTCCGGTCAACGTAAAGGAATTACCTTTAAGTCTATACGTTTGGCTTACGTTTGAAGACAGAACAAGACTCTTTTACTTCTCTTTCGGAGATTTTTGTCACGAGTAGCTTTGACTATGAAGGAAGAACCATTGTACTTTTCTTACGAAACCGGTCCTATATAAACATGGGTTATATTTATATCAACTACTCAGTTTATATATACTACGTATCTATCGGTTTATCACGAGACCCTATACGGGAAATTAGGACCTTCATAACCTAATAACTTATTAAAGTAAATTCTTATAAATCTTCGACTCACGAAGACTTTAGGTTGTCTAGACGTTCATTATGTATAAAAACTTTAGGGACCTGTTCACTGAATAATTTCAGTCCATACTTCCGTGACGAGAAACAGAATCCGACACTAAAGTTTCTAGAGAGAACTACTGGGGACGTAATGAGATTAATTCGTGTCTGCCTTACGACGACCTTAAGAGACTCAACCGTAACGTAACTATAATATTACCGAGTCTTACTATCACAGTGGTGTAGAGTCATGGGTCTGTTGTGCATCCTCAGAAAATGAGTGCCGGTCAGGGTTTGTCGTAGGGAGTATAAGTAAAATTTCGGGAAACATGACGACTTACAAGATGAACCCATTTGAGAACTCAGTCCACGAGTGGGACACCCCCAGTTTATAGGATGTCTAATAAAATTTTATGGATAAAACTTTTTCGTTGAGAGAACTATGGCGTAAATATGGATCAGCGGAGAGGAAAGAGAGAGTAATTCCTTACCATATGTGTTCAGACGGACGAGACGCCGACGGTCTAGACTACCGGAAGAGAATTAAAAATAGAAAGAACTGGAAAACCGTCGTAAAGAAAGTACTCTGTAAGAGGAGAAACAATGGTGTCAGAAGACTAAAAGAAGTACAGAGGTTTGGTACGTCAGAGAATGAAGACACTTGCATAGAGAGTAGAGTAGAGATTTACACCTTGCAAGATTCCCGAGACAGGGGCGGGAAAAGAGAAGAATGTATGTGAGTGGGTGACAATACCGAGACTTATGTGCTTGTCCGGTCACTACGGATTTACTAGTAGAGGTTTCTGTTCGTGCGTCAAAGGATAAACTGTCGCGGTATACTTACAAGTGTCCGTAGAGTTTCAATTGTAGTTTTTGATTCACTGACTAAGAGGTGGTGTGAATAAGTCCTTTAGACAAGGTGAAAGTCATGAAGGGTAGATAAGTCAACGAGTGCAGTTTTTGAACTCTTAATAGGAATCGTAGAGTAAGAAAGTTATTGGTACGACCTAAGTAGCGTTCAAGTCAAAATAGAAGTTTAAGTGGAGTTTAGTAAAGAGAGAGTGGACCTTATGAAAACCTTCTCGGAACAGTGATTGACCAGAAGGATAAAGGTGAAAACAGAAGGAAGTTAGGTAAGAGGTATGTTGTCCAGTTAGACTAGTTCGGAGATTAAATCTTGGGAATTGTCAAAAGGTGACGTAATTCCTATTATAGTTTTAAAGAGTAGTATTGAGTCCCCGGACACACCGGATCGTCGTCGGGTGGAGAGGTCAGCACAGAGAACGACGAAACGATATTTCAGAGAGAAACCACGAATTGAAGATCATATAATAATTCCTGTGCAACTGTTTGATTTACGAATCTTAAAAAGAATTTATACATTCACAGAGTGTAAGACCCTTATAGTGACCTGAGTGTTGAACCTTTTCTTTTCGTAGAGATCATACAGAGACTTCTTTCGTATTTAAAGGAGTATCCGTAATTTGTCTTTATATAATAAAGTCGTCACTCATCGTAATTGTAGGACCTTACGTTTCAGTTCACCCGAAATACTTCATAGTGATATTTGTTTGGATCACCTCCACTACCTTAAGGTCAACTTGATAAAGTTTAGGATTTTCTACTACGACACTTTCACGACGTGAGTTATACGGTCATGTAAACCTTTTGAGTCGTCACCGGTGTCCTGAGTTTTCCAGTCAAAAGAAAGGTTAGGGTTTCTTCCCGTTACGGTTTCTTACGAGTTTGACGACGTGTTGACGTGAGTAGAGTGTACGATCGTTTCATTGTGAGTTTTAAGAGGTCCGGTCCGAAGTTGTCATACACTTAACACTTACAGGTCTACAAGTTCGACATAAATTTTTTCCGTCTCCTTGGTCTCTAGTTAACGGTTGTGGGTTACCTAGTAGCTTTTTCTTTGTCTCAAGGTCTTTTTGTAGATGAAAACGTGGTGACTGATGAAGTTTCTGAAACTGACGTACTTAGTGTTGTTTGACACCTTTTAAGACATTCTCTACCCTTATAGACTGGACGGAGGACTCTTTAGACATAAGTCCAGTTCTTCGTTGTCAATCTTGACCTGTACCTTGTTGTCTGACTAAGGTTTAGCTCTTTACTCATGCAGTTCCGACATATAACAGTGGGAAGAATAAATTACGCTTTACGACCCGACCTACTTCGTGTTCGACCTTAGTTCTAACGGGCCTTTTTATAGTTATTGGAGGTTATACGTCTACTGTAGTGGTAATACCATCTTTCGCTTCTCCTTGATTTCTCGGAGAACTACTTTCACTTTCACCTCTCACTTTTTCAACCGAGTTTTGAGTTGTAAGTCTTTTGATTCTAGTACCGTAGGTCAGGGTAGTGAAGTACCGTTTATCTACCCCTTTGTTACCTTTGTCAATCTCTAATGAAAAAACCCGAGGTTTTAGTGTCGTCTACCACTAACGTCGGTACTTTAATTTTCTGTGAACGAAGAACCTTCTTTACGATACTGGTCAGATCTGACGTATAATTTTTCGTCTCTGTAATGAAATGGTTGTTTCTAGGAATATCAGTTTCGATACCAAAAAGGTCATCAGTACATACCTACACTCTCAACCTGATATTGTTTTCGACGGTTTCTTATCCTTTCAACGACTTCTCAACTACGAAAACTTGACACCACAACCTCTTCTGAGAACTCTCAGGGAACCTGACGTTCCTCTAGGTTGGTCAGTTAGGATTTCCTTTCTTCAGGACTGATAAGTAACCTTCCTGACTACAACTTCGACTTTGAGGTTATGAAACCGGTGGATTACGTTTCTTGACTGAGTAAACTTTTCTGTGACTACGACCCTTTCTAACTTCCGCCCTCTTCTTCCCCTGTTGTCTCCTACTCTACCAACCTACCGCAGTGACTGTACTACCTGGACTCAAACTCATTTGAGGTCCTCAACCACTACCTGTCCCTCCGGACGACACGATGTCGGGTACCCCAGTGTTTCTCAACCTGTGTTGACTCACTGACTTGACTTGAGTCGTGATTACATCCTCGACCATGTGTCGTTTATGAACTTTAAATAATTGAATTATTTATTAGACTTGTCTACGACATCGTTCTGTTTTCTGGGAGGGCATAACACTCTCTCTGGGTCTCTCCCTTTAGGACTTAACAAGCGACCTAGACTCATCAACCTCTTTTGAGGACTAACCCCTGTTTCGATCTTGCCCAATTGTTCTGTGTCCACTGAAGGTATTCGTTGAAAAGACAATTACTGAAATAGACCGTCTCTATGGGGGAAGGACAACATTAAACTTCTTTTCAGTAGTCTTTCCCCTGAGACCTCTCTTTTCCTCCGACTTACATATGAGTTGTCATCAAAGAATTTCGAGACAGTCCTACCCAATTGTATGGTCCTTTTAAGAGTTTACGTCATACTTTTAGATCCATAAAACCGGAGTTGAGTCGAGTCGTGTCAGTCTCTTTAAAGACGTATCTCTCCTTATTGATTCTGGAGCATTTGATTTTAAAATACTAAAATACGTTGTAACGTTTCGTTTAGATCATAACATATCTGATACTAATGTTTATGGATGTTTATCAATATGTACACTCATTCATCACATATTTCCATTCTCGAGACAACCGCCACCCCCCAATGTTACCCAAAAGAGGGGATTTGGAAAGGAGGTGTAAAGACATGACGAAAGAGTTACCATTATGGGGTGTAGGGGTGGGGACTAGTTCAAGGTGAGTAGAATTCCGAGGTAAAATCAGATATACTAAGATCTAGATTACGTTTGATAAAAAGGAATAAATTTTTAGTAAACTAAAAGATTTGGTACCCCTGAATTTAAGTTTGACAAATAGAGAGTGTATTAGACAATAAAACAAACAAAGAGTTGAGGTTAAACGGACTCTTAATGGACCTTCATGGAATAATTTCAGACCCAGTAAAAGAGTCTCTAAGATTAAGTCTTCCCGACTCCGTCCTCGTTAGAGAAGACTTTATAAGATGTGTTAAGACTGCACATTGGAGTAAACCCTTCTTGTTATAAGTTACGGGTCAAACAACAACAACAAGTCAGTAACACAGGTTGAGAAACGTTGGGATCCCTGACATCGGGCGGTCCGAGGAAACACGTACCCTAAAGGGTCCGTTCTTGTGACCTCACCCAACGGTAAAGGAGGAGGTCCCCTAGAAGGACCTAATCCCGAGTTTGGGCGTGGAGGACGTGACCTTCCACCTAAGAAAGGTGACTCAGTGGTCCCTTCGGAATTTACGGGTCACTAAAAGATATTTTCCTTGAACATCTGTCTATCTTGGTAGGTACCTCTTGATGTATGTTTATAATTATTAATAGGATGTTTCTTATGACCAAATCATAATGTTCATTATTAATAAAGGGGAACATACTTTAAACGTTAAAAGTTTCGGGAAATTATAGGAAGACATTTTATAGAGTAGAAAGGTCGGAATCTTTATTTCTAAAGAAAGTCGGATTTTTTTATTACACATGGACTATATGTCATTTTGTTTTCGTTTTTGTTATGGGTCAACACCTACGCTGACGACTGCCTTCATTTCAGGCTACGATATTTCTCGTTATAACGTATCCTTGGACCTTACAATCCAGGTACTTAGTTCGTTTAATTTTCACCAGTTTGTTCTACCGTTCTCACTTGTAGCTGTAAGATCCTTAGACACTTGATTTTACCTGACCTTACCTACTTAAATTGAGTCTACTGACAATATAGATGATACCACCCGGTTCTTAGGAAACCTTCTTTACCTCATCGGTGGTACCAGTTGTTTTCTCAGGTTTTACGTTATGAACCTACGTTAGAGTTGTCTTACTAGAGACAAGTAAAGGTTCCGTTTGGTAAGTTATAGTGCCATTAGGTTCAGATACGGGGCTGGTCATTACGACTTCTTCGACTTCAACTTACCAAGATACTTCTGGATGTTCTGGAAAATCTTGATTGTGGGGTTTTTCTACAGGAAAAGAAATATCCCCTGATCTTACGTTTTCATCCATCAGTCCTTTGTGGACCTCATTGTCCGTTTAAACCAGAACCCTCATGTTTTACTTCGTCCAGTTTCCGATTGTTCTCAAAACGGTTCTCTTGTGTGACCAACATCGTTTGTGGGAGAAGGTTGTTGTGTTCTCTTCTGAGATGTGTACCTGTAGTGGTCTACCAGTTGTGGTTTTAGTCTAACTAATATAAGAAACGTCGGTTTCTACCCGTTCGAGATATGTCAGTCGTTTTTGTTCTGGCCCTCGACTGACACCGAGTCTAGTGCTTGAGGAATAAATGACGGTTTAAGTCTGACTTTAACTTCTTTCACCCCTTTTGGTGATCTGGTCAGTCCATATTGGATTTAGTTTAGGGAATACTAATTTGTCACCTTCACTCTTTATCTAAGTTCCCTGATCTAGACTATCTGTCTCACGGACTTCTTGATATCTACCTCCAAGTACTGTAACATGTCCTCTGTCCCTAGTTCTGGTAGAGGTTCTTTTTCTTTATATTTTTCCGTTTTATGAACAGACTCCTTCGGAATGTTTATCGATTCTTCTCTTCTCTTCGATTTCCGTTTCCTCTGTTCCTTTCTATATGGGTAAACTTACGTCTCAAGATTTCTTGTCGTACCTCTCTATTCTTTCGGAAAGAGTTACTAGTTACGTTTCTTTATCTCCTTTTGTTGTCTTACCCTTTGTGATTTTTAGAGAAGTTCTTTTAATCTCTATGGTACCCTTATAAAGTACGTTTCTACCCGAGTTTTTTCCTGTCTTTACCATGCCTAGATTTTCTTCGTCTTCTGTAATTCTTCTACACCGTTCTTATGTGTCTTCTTGATGTGTTTTTTCTAGAAGTACTGGGTCTATTAGTACTACAACATTAGTGAGTGGATCTCGGTCTGTAGGACCTTACACTTCAGTTCACCCGGAATCCTTCGTAGTGATGCTTGTTTCGATCACCTCCACTACCTTAAGGTCAACTTGATAAAGTTTAGGATTTTCAACTACGACACTTTCACGACGTGAGTTATACGGTCGTTTAAACCTTTTGCGTCGTCATCGGTGTCCTGACCTTTTCCAGTCAAAAGTAAGGTTATGGTTTCTTTCCGTTACGGTTTCTTACAAGTTTGATGGTGGGTTAACGTGAGTAGAGTGTACGATTGTTTCATTACGAGTTGTAAGAGGTTCAGTCCGAAGTTGCCATACACTTGGTATTTGCAGGTCTATAAGTTCGACCTAAATCTTTTCCGTCTCCGTGGTCTCTAGTTGACGGTTGTAGGTGACCTAGTAGTTTTTTCTCTCAAGGTCTTCTTGTAGATGAAAACGAGGTGACTGATGAGGTTTCGGAAACTGACACACTTAGTGTTGTTTGACACCTTTTAAGGCCTTCTCTACCCTTATTGTCTGGTGGACTGGACGGAGGACTCTTTAGACATACGTCCGGTTGTTCGTTCAATCTTACCTGTGCCTTGTTGTCTGACCAAGGTCTATCCTTTTCCTCATGTAGTTCCGACATATAACAGTAGGACGAATAAATTGAATATACGTCTCATGTAGTACGTTTTACGGCCCGACCTGTTTCATGTTCGACCTTAGTTCTAACGGCCCTCTTTATAGTTATTGGAGACTATACGTCTACTATGGTGAGAATACCGTCTTTCACTTCTTCTTGATTTCTCGGAGAACTACTTTCACTTTCTTCTCTCACTTTTTTAACCGAATTTTGAGTTGTAAGTCTTTTAATTCTAGTACCGTAGGTCAGAGTAGTGAAGTACCGTTTATCTACCCCTTTGTTACCTTTGTCACTGTCTGAAATAAAAGAACCCGAGGTTTTAGTACTGTCTACCACTGACGTCGGTACTTTAATTTTCTGTGAACGAGGAACCTTCTTTACGATACTGGATGGATCTGACGTATAATTTTTCGTCTCTATGATGAAACGGTTGTTTCCAGACAGATCAGTTTCGATACCAAAAAGGTCATCAGTACATACCTACACTCTCAACCTGATCTTTCTTTCGACTCACAGCTTCTTAACTACGAAAACTTCACACAACAACCTCCTCTGAGAACTCTCAGGGACCCTGACGTTCCTCTAGGTTGGTCAGGTAGGATTTCCTTTCGTCAGGACTTATAAATAACCTTCTTGACTACGAATTTGGGGTTATAAGACCGGTGGGGTACACTTCTTGACTGAGTAACCTTTTCTGGGACTACTACCCTTTTTAACTTCCGTCCTCTTAGCCTACTGTCTCCTACTCTACCAACCTACCGTAGTTGTTTAGCTACCTGTACTCAGACTCGTTCGAGGCCCTCGACCACTACATGTCCCTCCGTACCACATGACCAAAGGTACCCCAGCGTCTCTCAGCCTGTGCTGACTCACTGACTTGACTTGACTATATGTCGTCCGTGAGTCATATACAAATAAGTCACTTACTTACTTTCTTACCGATGGACTGTTTTTTGTACGTTTGACAAAACCCCATCTTAATTGTCTAAAAACTTTTTGGGTAGAATATGGATCATTTGAATCCGAGTGTCTTAAATTCATTACTTGAATCATTGACCCAGAGTCTGATTCAAAAGACTGAGGAGCAAACCACTAGAAGACAAGTCGAAAGAGGACTTTAAACGGTTAATCTGACACAACGCACTTTCTACCGGGTGGACGACATAAAACATAAGCGTGGTGACGGCTACTTACTGTTTGACGACCTTCACATATTTCCGTACATGCAACAACGGAAGAAGAAGTTGGAGACAGATGTCATCTTCGACATTAAGGTCTCCGGCCTATATGTACCGATGTCCATTATTTAGACTCACTCAATATCGACATAGGAACATCTAAATGTTACTATTCAAAATTAAGTACAGACCGTTGTATAAATGTATTTAATGTCGTATCTCATTACTACGGTATACGGTCTTACAAGTGGGTCTCTTTAAGTTCTCCGAATGTCGTCGACCGAAAGAAGACCGATGTTTCCCGACGGGAGTATATATACTCTTTTTTCGTGACTTAAACCATAACACGTGTAATATGTCTACAAAAGAATGAGAACTGTAAACAGACTTTCATTTGATACGAAGGTCACGGAGAGTGACGTAATTACTTATCAGAGCTAATTCTACATTGAAATCCCTTCTCGTCTTAATTTGTCAGTTTTGTAAGTCTCCTCATTCACGTGTAATGAAGATTCCCAGATGAGACAGAAGTTCACACAGACGAATTGTCGAGACTCCGAATTGTCGGGACTCCGACGTCGTGTTCGAGTTAGTCCGACCCTCCCTTGTCCCTGTCACTCTCATTAGTTCCCGTCCGGAGAGGCAGAACCCACTACTTCCCTTCCCCGGGAACCGGAGTTTACCTTGTACCGTTCCCTGGTGTCGGCCTAGAGCACTCGGAACAGGTTATGAAGTCGTAAGGTCAAGTGACAAGGACAAGGTTCTTTTCCCTTTCACCTAAGAAGATTTCATCACGATGATAATCGGAGGAAACGATCTTGTCTCAAGGGTAATTCTCAAAACAAGAATGTAGTTTTTCTGAGAAAGTTTAAGTCTTCGAGTGTTAACCTATAATTTCTACTGGCACTTAGTTGGGTGGTGATGGTAAATGACTCTGACATTGTCAGTACTTTGATTTACAGAATACAATCAAATTAATTAGAAATATTCCCGGATTGTAATGCGGGTATTAAAGATCCGCAGTTTGTATCATCCACCTTCCCGTCCGGGGTTTGGGTCTAGAGTAGTTGGAAGGAAGGACAAATAGTGTAGAATGTAGTGAGGTTCCCGGTCTAGTGGTTTAAGGGAACCCCTCCTTTACAACCCACGGAAGGAGTTCGGTGCCAGGACACAAGTTATTTCCACTCTCGGAAGTAGAGTCCTCACTTGACGGTGATCGGGTAGGATTAAAGTAAGAGAAACGGTCGTTGTCCAAATTTTTACCCATACACTACGTTAGAACCAGTCGACTCCGCACTCTTGTCCGAAAGAGTCCACCGGAAAAACGGAGACCCACCATAGGAGACGTATCCAACGACCACGACACCGTTGGAGAACATGGGACTTCACCAGGTCGATTTCTCTGGCTACGAGACTTGTGCCACTTCTTCCCTCCCAGGAAGGGCTGTGGCGACTGACGAGTGAAATGGTCGACGGAGATCTACAAGACAATGTACTTTATGATCTAGGAAATTAACTTTCAGAGCAAGCACGGAAGATGATGAAACGTTTATTTTATAGGATTCATAGTTTAGAAAAGGTTTCAAGGTATCAAGGAAATAAATTTTTGAGGGGAGATACGGATTTGACCCGAAGGGACCACCGAGTCTGTCATTTCTTCGGTGGACGTCACATCCTCTGGGTCCAAGTTAGGGATCCACCCCTTCTAGAAGACCTCTTCCCTTACCGGTGGGTGAGGTCATAAGAACGGACCTCTTAGGGTACCTGTCTCCTCGGACCGCCCGATGTCAGGTACCCCAGTGTTTCACAGTCTGTACTGACTCGTTTATATGGTCTAAAATTCATAAAATATATAGTTCTCACCTTTATTTCCTATGTTCCGTGACTTAGGTCTTATCTAAGTCACGTGACACTAAGAAGAAGGAACACAAAAACTTAAAAGACCTGATTTATATATATCTTAGATATTTATATGGATAGATATCTGTACAGTTATAAGAGTAAAAAGTATATGACTATCCTTTTTATTTTTCTGATCTTTCCTTTAATTTATTGTAATTCTTTACATCTATTTTACACTTAAAACCCTTAGTTACGAAAATGTTTCTACAACTTTACGAACATTATTGACAACACAAACTTTTGTTTGACAAAGTGTATAAAGGTTGATATCTATAATGGTTCTTAATTAAAAAAAGGAACCACATTTTTGGAATTTATAATGGTAAGTTTCATGTTGTACCTGAAGTCTTTGTGAGTCACTCACTACTCCGTCTCTCTGCTGTCTTTTTATGTGGACATACGCGAGGTAATTTTATTAAGAATTTTTTAAAAATTTGAAAGTCCCATTTACTACCAGATTAACGTTCGTAACAAGACATATAGATAAAGAGAAGGATCTCCAAGAAGAGATTTATCGTGAAGTAAAAATTTTGCCCTTCGAACAACCCATTAAGAAGTTGTCCCACAGCCTTTTGGTAACAGAAGGAGTTGGTAAGAAGGATAATTGTAGGGGCTACGGCACAAAGACCAACAACGAGGACTTACAGTATCCTTTGTGGACGGTATTTTGGTCGACGACTTTTCTTGTTCTTCTTTTACGGATTTTACAGCCGGACTGATTCGTGACATCAATTAAGAGTGACGTTAAAAACGTTAGTAGTGTATTCACGGGAACTACATATTCGAAATATCTGAAGACGAGTCACTTTTGACACGGACTTCGAAGTTATGAGACGGTATTTCTTTGTAGTCAGAATGACAGGTGGTTTGGGGATTCCCGGTAACGAGGAGGATTGTTCTCCATTTTAGAAACAATGAAAATCTCTCTTTTTCTGTAACAAGAGGTTTGAAGATAAGTATATTCACACAAACGACTATGACGACAGCTCGGACTTGCAATCGAAGGAACGTTATACATCGTTGGAATCTCACGAGCGGTCTTAAGTTACGTAATCTCTTTTAATCCCGAAGGGATCGTCGAGTCCGTCATTTCTTAGACGGACGTTTCGCCCTCTGGTCCCAAGTCAGGGACGCAACCCTTCTAGGGGACCTCTTCCCTTACCGTTGGGTGAGGTCATAAGAACGGACCTCTTAGGGTACCTGTCTTCTCGGATGTCAGGAACCCCCGACGTTTCTCAGTCTGTGTTGACTCGCTGAATTGTGAAAGTGAAAGTAGTCTTACGAAACTTCGGGTACGACTTTTGTAAAAGTCTAGAACGGTTCGGAGGAAAAGGATTTTACTGACAAATACCTTTTACGGTCGTAAGTCCAGAACGAAATGTAAAACGATTGTGGTACATTTGAACTGAATATTTTAGATGTAATGACTTAATCGTAAGTTATTCTGTATGTCCCTTAAGGGATCACCACGTCGTCAATCCTGAGAGACGACGGTAACGTCCCCGTGTCCAAGCTAGGAACCAGTCTTCAAGGGTGTTCGATGTGTCGAGGGTTTTCTCCCCTTTTTTTTTCCGTGTCTCTTCGCCACAGAGATGAAAAGATGACCTTACTGACAAGAAGCGGACTCTAGACACGTCAAGGGTCACATTGCGAAAACGATATTGTACTTGGTGAGTGTATGTGTGTCACCCCTCGTGTAGAGAGTCCAAAACTGCTTGGACGAAGGCGATATAAAGAAGAGGGAGAACCGAAACGCCTACGACACAGTAGACGGACCTTAGTGCCGGGAAAGGAGGGGAAGGACGGTTTGAGGATATACCAAGTCGAGACTGCAGAAGAGGTGATCTCTCGGGATGGTCTGGTAAGAGAGATCAGTGGATTTGCTTAGACCCGGACACGAGGAGGACACAAGGGGTGGTACGAGGTCGGGTAGGAGGACCTTCCCCGTTCGTGTCATAAAGTCGAGACCCAAACATAGACAGACTATCACAGACGCACGATTTAGTGAAGTCGACATAGACTGAAAAACACTGGGACACCTGACATCGGGTGCTCCGAGGAGACGGGTACCCTAAGAATTCCGTTCTTGTGACCTCACCCGACGGTGAAGGAAGAGGTCCCTAGAAGGGTCGGGTCCCTAGTTTGGACGTCGTGGAGGACGTGACCGCCCGACCGAGAAATGGTGATCATGGTGGACCCTTCGGGAGAGACAGAAGATCAGGTCTCATATTTAAGGAATCTCCCTAAAATATTCTTTGTCAAATATAAATAAATAGAAGTAGGGAGCGTGTATTAAGTCACAGGCTATGTCTCTTCTCAATAGTATTTTAATAAAAATAAAAAGTATTTTGCTCCGGTCGACACCTTGAAGTAAAGAAATACTCTTACTGACGTCAAGTTCTCAGGAAGACACCTGTAGAGACCACCATGTCATGTATTCTTAGGCGGACGGTTACTACCCCTGTGTCCAAGCTAGGGACCAGACCCTTCTAAGGTGAACGGTGCCTCGTAGATTTCGGGTGCACGGTGTTGGCGCCTCGGACACGAGACCCCGGACACGACCCGTCCTTCTCGGCGGTGTCGCTACCCTTCGGGTGTGTCGTGTGGATCTCGTGTCAGGGACGAACGGCGTTGATCTCTGTCGGGTGCGCGTCATCACTTCTGGGTCACGTCGGTATTTGTCTAGTCACAAATTTTTTCTCATTAAGAAAATAAGTATCCTTATAATCCCTGTCCTACCTTTTCGATTACGGGTACTTGATACTCTTTCATCAAAGTTTCGTAAAACCACTAGTGTGTGTGTTTAGAAATCGTGATACGTAAATCCTTGTCGGGATGCTTTTAGTCTGTCTGCATTTTTCAATACCTTCATTCTGATACATTATGTCGTGACGACTGTTACCACTTTTAGCTCCCCCCTCCCCCGAATTTACAAGTGACTGTCTCCTAACCGATTACTTAGGAGGTGGACACATGACCTTATCCTACATCAGCAAGTTTGTCTGATTTTGTCGGGACGTTTGAAGTGTACGGGTCTTGGATTTTAGGACTGGAAGTAGGGTATACATCGGGCAAAAAGGAGAGTCGATAATTCCCGTGGTATTAGGTAGACCAACGAGTTCTGAGTTTAGAGACTCAGTGGGAACTCGGGAAGGAAAGAGAGTGGTAACGGAGCGGGACTTAGGGGGTTGGGACGTGGGTTGTAGACTTGTTAGTAATTCTGGACAACCGAGATGAAGGTTTTGTATGGGACACGTACGGACGTAAAGAGGTAACGATGACGTTGTTGGGATCAAAGTCGAATCGCCGGTAATTAGAAAAGTTTATTTTTGCCTAGTTTGGTCAAGGAGAAAAATCCTAGATCGGATGTCTCTCTCCCGAAGGGACCACCGAGTCTCCAATTTCACAGACGGAGATTACACCCTCTGGACCCAAGCTAGGGACCCAGTCCTTCTAGGGGACCTCTTCCTCTACCGTTGGGTGAGGTCATAAGAACGGAACCTTTAGGGTATCTGCCTCTTCGGACCACCCGATGTCAGGTACCCCAACGTTTCTCAGCCTGTGCTGACTCGTTGAATTGAAAGTGATTGAAAGATGTCTCTTTTTTCGTGGTCACATATTCCTACGAGTAACGTCGACACAAACATACTCAGGTCTCACCCTGAATTAGACTTCTCAAGTAGTTGTCTTTATCATCGAAATATTACATAAAATATAAAACATTTCTTGTACAATCTTGTTACCACAAACTGGTCCTTCAAATCGATACTACATGATAATTCTAAAAAAAAAAATCCGACGTCTTATGACACAGATAACACTAAGGTTTCAAAACTTTATTTCTTGTTTACGGAAGGTTTTCGTTTCGTTCTTTTTTTATTAACGATTTTTGTAGGATATAAAGACTGGTACTTCAATACTTTGATCTTTAGTTAATGTTCTTCTTTTTACGTTTTTTTTTAGTATATTGTAGTATATTAAAGGACCGTACTTTAAGAGATTACCGTCGGGTAGTGTGACTTTATTTTAGACTCTAGGGGTGGGACCGGAAGTACTAGCCAGGACGGAAGTATCGTTTGAGGCGGAGTCTAGAGAGAACGCGAACGATTGTTTTACTTACGCGAAATGTCAACAGAAAAAAGACGAGGAGGTTTAAAGGTCACCACAAGGGTGAAATCCGTAACAGGATTGACGAGGAACAGGAATATCACGAGAAGAACCTCCATCAGTGTATCAGAACCCAATTTACTCGGGGGAGGCGTACGAACGGGACTCGCGGGTGTCGTCCGTCGGTCAGTGAGGAGATAATAGTATGGAGGGCCTATGAAAGAAGACGTCGAAGAACAAACAGAGGAAAGTGACTTATCTTCGAGGGACTCCCGTCCTCGGTGTGAACGAAATAAACGGTGACTATCATCCGTGATGAACGATAATAACTTACTCTATGTACCTGAGTATGACTCATCCATTTTTGTCCAACGTCCTTTGGGAATTTAATAACCCCTTCTCCCTCTCTTATAATAATGAACATATAGAGTCTTTGTTCTGAGTTGTCACAAGTGTTATTTATCGATTTGTCCTCAGTTGCGGTTGCCTGTCAATGTCACCTGAAATTGAAAGGTGAAATTTATAAAACAATAACGAACTCCAATAAAATATTACTCACACTTAATGTAAATATTAGACTTCTCTGTTAGTTATTTAAAGAAAGTGAAAGGTCTCTTTTTACCTCCAACTAAACGAGGAAGTGGTCGATGTATACATAGAAGGAAAAGGGATCAAGAGTACATTTCCGATTAGTAAGTTCGTAATATAAACCTGAAAAGCCCCCCCCCCACGTGTTCTTTTAATATCTTTAATGAGTTAAAACTGACCGGTCCGTAGTCATCCAGTAATAACGGTTACCTTTGTTTTATTAAGGACATTCTTTTATTAACAGTGTCCTTCGAAGTTTCGAATTTCTCTCTATTCTCTCTCTTTCGCTACTTCCTTCCTTCCTTCCTTGTGGCCCCTTGACGGTGTCGAGTGGTCTAGGTCTCTACTTCGTCTTAAATTTTACAAGTCGGTCGAGGTGTGGGTTACTTTTGGTCCTTTGTTGTTGGGAATTCTAGGATTGATGTCAAAAGAAAACTCAATTTTTTCATCGGTAGATTCGTCGTAGTTTTCCGAACATTAAATACTATTTCTTCATTCGAATCTTCTTTTGACCTGACTTAAAGTTGTCTCTATTCATTCCTTTCCTATTTCTTATTTACTGTACGTTTATTCTCTTACTCTTGTAAGTGTCGGCACAGACAACCTTCGTTCTCTTTGATGTTTCTTTTAGTACGATTGTTTAATCTTAGATTTGTTCTGAGTATCCTACTGACTGAGTGATTGGGGTAGAAAATATGGAATTTTTGTTACGACTTCTTTTGTCTACACCTGTTAATGTGTCATTATTTTAGGAACTTTTTTTAAGTCACCCCCGATTAATTATATTCTGAAATTTATATACGTTTTGTCCGGTTTTTGACTCTATACGACCGTCAACCCTTATGGTATAAATTTATAGTCGAAATGGGTCTTTTTAAAATCATATCGTCATTGTGCTTTTTATCATAAACATTACTAAAGTTTTTTAATGAATTTTTTATATAGTCATCCTGTTGTGTTATTACGATGCGTTTTTAGTCCTATCTACTTCTTATTAGTAATTTATACCAACCAACTCCTGTCTGGTCATTCATATTAGAATTGAAACAATTTATGAACCAAACTATAAGATGAGTAAGATGCAAATTCTAATTAGTTTAACAAACCTTATTTCTCGTTGTTGATGTTGTTTTAGGATTTTTTCTTGAATATTGTCTATATCGATCCTGCTTTAGTGCATGTCGATTCATTCTCTCTTCTCTTCAGACCCCAACTAAAACAGAATAAATTAATTATTGATTTCTTATTAATGCTACTGATTGTAAAAAATTCGTGAATGACTGCAAACGAAATATATGTATGTATGTATGTATAGATGTTTCTAAGACTCCAGAGTTCCAAATAGAAATTTTAAGAGGTGTCAATTACATTAAATACCGGTACATTACGTAAAGGTTCAAATAAAATGATATTATATTAGTTGTGAATGACTTATGATGAGCAACTCTTAAAATGTATTTAATGGAAGGAAGAGTGTTTATGTCCGTAATGAAGATAATGGTGATATATCACTCCTTCGAAGTCAAGTCGTTTCAATTCTATGTAAGGGTTCGAATACTTTACTTCTAGTCGAAATTCAGTGTGTTCAAAGAGAAGCAAGAAGGGGTTACATACTGTGACATGTAAAATTTTATGAAAATAAAACAAAATTCTAAAACCGCCGTGACGCAGAAGTGACGACACGCACCGAACGAGATCGACGTCACTCGCGCCGGTGAGAGAGGTCGACGCCACGCACCAGAATGACGACACCGAAGAGAACAACGTCTCGTGCCCGAGGTCTCGTGCACCCGAAGTCCTCGACACCACTGTCCGAAGCAACGGGGTGCCGTGCACCCTAGAAGGGTCTCGTCCCCAGTTTGGGTACAGAGGACGTGACCGTTCACCTCAAAATCGGTGACCTGGTGGTCTCTGCGGGTATACGACGAAGTCTAGTGAAAAGCCAACTTACTCAATTGAGAAAGAGGAGATTGACGGATTCTGTCTCCAGTCGTTCAAAAAAGACCTTTCCCGGTGTGTTATGTACAAAATCCGAAACACCTGGTATGTCAGAAACGACCGACGTTTGTGGGGCAAGACGGTGACGTCACACTGTCGTCGGTGTGCGCTAGGAATTTGTTTACTGAACCGACACAGGGTCATTTTAAAATGAATGAGGTTGTCCACCGTCCGTCTAAACCCGTTGTCGAACGTTTGAGTTATACTCAGTTCAAGTATAAGGTCTGACTTTCGTATAAGTCTACGTCAAAACATATTAGCGGACATGATCTAACTCTTCTTCAGTATTCTTTTGACTAGAAATTCTTTCTATCTGCGATTACGGTTTTCTATTCCCTGCGTGTAAACTGAAAGACTCAGACAGGGAACGATCGGGTAGATCCCTGCTGTCCCTGGGACATGCGCGACACGGGGAAAAGGGCAAGAACACGAGGGTGACCCGGGTTCCTGTGACGGAGCGGAGACCGTAGGACCTGTCCGGTGCCACGCAGAAGGGTATCACCGCCGAGAGTAAATCCACCGACGGGGAATATAAAGATGGATTGACCTTAGATGGGGAGCTCGGGTCACTTAAATGACTAATAGGGAAGATGTAGAAAGTACAGTATAGAATACAGAAACGAGTTGTAATCATTTTGACAGGGTGAGAGACGAGTGACTAAAGTTGTCGATTAAGTTTTTTATAAAATAACGTAAAGATCACGTTTTAAGGTTCAGGAGACTAAGTGGAGATTTTATGGCAAAGATTTGTACGGTTGATATGAGTACATAAGACAAAGTTGACAACTGAGTGAATAAAGTTTGTGATGTTGTGATTATGGTACTTCCTTAATTCTCTTAGGGAATTCTCGAGTAACAGTGACCTATTTTGACCATTGACCGTTTTCGTCAATTCTAACTAAAATCTCTAAATCGAAACAAAAGTACGAGACTTTCTACTCTCCTTTCCCATTGGAAGGGAAAGTGTCACGTGACCTTCCATTTCCAATAAGGTAGCATGTTGTGATTACTGTTGACCCTATAGTTTTAGCTCTTCGACTCCATCTTTTTATAGTATCCCTGTGACTTTACGGCTTTACGTCACTTTATTCCGTGCTTTTATTTTGCTTTATACACACTGCAGTGTCTAAAGACAATCCTTTCTTACGGTAACTAACTACTCACAAAGAGTTTATTAAAATAATTTTCCTTATTCTACAAGTTTCATAAGTACGAAAGACGTACAACTAATTCCAGTAGTGACTCTGGCGCGGCCTCCCCTTGACAGTCCTCCACACACGAGTCCCGTCGGACGAGGGAGGAGTAGTCGAGAAATAGCACCAAGAAGGAAGTGAGGAGACCCACAATGCAGTTCCGGAACGAGAAGGGAGACAAACACCGTTACCACAGGAGAGATACCAAAGGAGTGAAATTAAAATTCCTTCGAACTTTTCTAGTGGAACTAAAAAAAAAAACAGAAGTAGAACAACTACGAACACCGAATAAAGAGAGTTCGACCGATTATTATTATATGTCAACCGGGGACTTGTTGTCCCTGAAGTTGACGCACCCAGGTGAGTATGAACCTAAAGATCAGGAATAGTGTCGAGATATGGTAGGTCGTAACAGACTTAGGGGTCTACGTCTTGGTCCCTATACCTTCCAGTTGACATTCAATGTACACCCCGAAGGGACCAGCACGTCTACCATTTCTTAGACGGACGTCATATCCTCTGGGCCCAAACTAGGGACCTAACTCTTCTAAGGTACCCCTTCCGTTGTGATAGGTGGGGTCACAAGAACGGACCTCTTAGGGTACCTGTCTCCTCGGACCTGTCTATTAGGCACGCCAGCGTTTCTCAGCCTGTACTGACTGAGATGTTGACGGTGGCGTAGTGACGTAGCGATTGGGACCGCTGCAAGTCCCAGTTGCCTTGAGGTTGCAAATTGTTGACTAAGACTTTTACTACGAACCTCTGAGCCCGAGAGTTCTCCTCTTGTAATGTCCGTTGCACATTGAACTAAAAATTTCGTTCATAAGTCTGACCAAAGTGACGAATTTCACTCTCGAGTCTCATTTCGTTATGTCAGTGGTTGTTTCTCAATTACAGAATTTTTTTTAGTGTGTTTTCTTTGAGTTATCAATTAGTCACACCGTTTACCACGTGTGAGTGTCCTTTGCGTGTCACCTGTGAGTGCGGAGTCCCGGAGACTCTTCCCGACGTACTTCTTTGAACAATTTGAGTTACTATGGGGGATTTGACCAGACTGGAGACTTTGAAAATGGTGGTTAGACGATGGTAGAGAATCTAGATAAAATACCTTTCGACGGTCTCTTCGAAAACCCCTTGATTGATTATCAAATAATTTGTGTTCTCCGTTAATTTTTAAGTCGATGTAGTACATAAGTATAAGGAAGACTTTTAAGGATTGTGTCAACTTATATAGTTAGATAATACCAACTTATGTTAAAGATTATACTAACTTATATAGTCGTAACTATTAACGGTGTCACCCTCTGTTCCCTATTACTGAACCCTAATAGACAGTCACTTGTGATATTTGATGGTGCTAGTCCATCGAAACTCGATCTAGTCGGATGATCGAAACAAAAACGGTAATTGGTTGTTCCACTGAGACCCTATTTCTCTGACTGGTGAAACTGTAGCTCACCCGATGTGCACGAGGTAGACGGGTTCACCGTGTAAACCTCTTGACTCACCAGTTCTACTTCTGGGTCTGCTTGAAGAGTAGTTATTATTTCAACATATTTACGTGTCCTTCAATAGTTTCGTATTTTTCCTTATATAATAAAGTTTATCTCGGAACCGAAGGAAGAAGGTCTTGGTGTCGTTTACGGTGACCCCGAAGACGGACACAACTTGACTCCTCTTATGGCAGGAGTTTAACGATTTCAAGAGTAAAATGAATCTTTCGCTTAAAAGCAAATCGGTAATTAGTACTATTACATAGTAGTGTAAAAAAAGGGGTGTTTTGTGTGCTATTCTTATTCTTTTAGTCTTTTGAAACAAATTTCCTTCTTTTCTAAATAACGTTTCCCGAAACACTCATCATGGTGGAATGAGTCCCGGGACACTTCTCGTTCAGACGCCGTCGGGAAGTAAGGGTCTCTTATTTCTGTCATCCCGAGATATAAGAGACTCAGGAAGTAATTTGATAACTAGGGAAATCGTAATAGGTATTACAAGGGCGTCGAGTCGTGCAGTTGACCACTTCACGACCAGAGAGTGAGGAAAGTTATTGGACGTCTGAAATACCTCTCCTTCAGTGTTACTAAATAAATGGACTGTAAAAGGTCAGGCTTACAGCATGTCCCGGTGACTTGGCACCGCTCGAGGTTGCCGATAAGACACTAAGGCGAGTATTATCGACTGGTACATCTTGGACCTAACTTGTAAATTTGTTGTCGCTTTTACTTTTTTGTCCACTCTACTGGACGTGCAGCTTCATCTATCGTTGTGTGAGACTTCTAATTTCGGTCAAGGCTATTTATGACAATTTATTCATATGGGTACTAATTATCTACCTCGAAAAAGTTTTTACAAAGTAACACCATTAAGAATTTTAGTTGACTTTCTTTTTACTACGTCTTATGGTGAATCCGGACAATTACTAATAAAAGTTATCTTTTGTTGAAATATTAATGTTTGTAGGAACTTAAAACTTTATTCTTCATTCCCAGTTTTTGTTTTTTCTACTTTGTACTTTTGAGTCAAAACGATGTCACTGATAATACGTTTATAAAGATAAGTTTGTCTTTATCTTTTCTACTTTTCCGAATGTATAAGTTAGATTAATACGAAAGTACCAGCTAATACCATAATTCCTTACTTTTTATAAAAAATCGTCTTGTTATTATTTTTTGGTCGAATAATTTGTACAATACGAATTTACAAGTATAGTCATTAAACTTTACTTTAATCTTTCAATAAGTGGTTTTTTTCAACCGTTTAAAAGATCTCAAAGGTACAAATAGTCAAATAGACTTTCTATTGACACGGATAAACATTGTATTTATTCGTATAAACCACTAAACCGTAACGTACTTTTATCCTAAATCCCTCCTACGAAACTTCCAACATTTTCCAACTAAATGAAAATAAACAAATAAAAAGACCTAATTAAAAGTACTAAACTAATTCATAAACTTAAGGACTAGAAACGAAACAGTACTAAATTATCGGTATGCCGATCTGGGACCCTTCCGTTCTTATTTTTAATAATCTTCACATTTATTCGATACGAAACTACAAGGGTTTCTCAAAACTTATACGGAAGGGTAATAGGTCAGGACGACAGAGTCACTCTTAATGGGTCTATTTAATCAGTGGATGAGAGTTATAAAGACTCCTGTGTAATGTAGTTAAAATGATATATACGGAAAAGAAAAAAGAGAAACTAAGAGACGATGGTTAGATTTAAAAGACAATAAAAAAATTTTGTATCCTCCCCCTCCTTTTTGTCTACTGTCTTTTCTTCATCGTAAAGAGATTAAGAAAGAACTCTAACTATGTCTCAATTTTTTGTTTGTTTGATCATCCCGTAACCTGAGGTAAAGATTTTAAGACTATTCTCCGACTCTCTCCTCTCCCCTCTATAGACACTCGTAAGTCTGTGGTCCCTCTCAGACTGTTTCGGTGAAGCCGCAATAGTCTGAAATACTGTAAGTATATATAAAATATTTAGACCTTTTGTCCGGTAATTCACACATTTGAAGAACAAACTTTAAATAGGTCGTCATGAAGACAGGCTAGAGATTCAGGATGGGTCGTTCCGTTGAAAAAAGAAGAAATCACCTTCTATTTACGAAGTAAAGATCAGTACACTTTCTGTGATGAGATCCTACAGCACACGCCGATACGCCCCGAGACCATACCCTCCAGGAGACCACGTATGTCCAAACTCCCTTCCTTCCCCTGATCTCCGGGAACTGCACACGCCGAAGGGAGATGACTCTCCACTTATTTTTGAAAGAATTTGCAGAAAGAACAGATTTCGTAAGATGATGACAGGGAGTCATCTCTTCCCTTCGTGGTTGTTAGACGCAAGTTTTAACTTCCAAAGGTGTGATGTTTTCTTTTCTATAAATCTTCTCGAAATTTTACAAATGATAAAATAATAAGTCATTAATGACACCAGATTCTTCCTAGAGACCTCTAGTTTAGTCAGGTAAGATTTCCTCTAGACAGGACCCACAAGAAACCTTCCTTACTACGATTTCGACTTTGAGGTCATGAAACCGGTGGAGTACGCTTCTCAACTGAGTAACCTTTTCTGAGACTACGACCCTCCCTAACCCCCGTCCTACTCTTCCCCTGCTGCCTCCTACTCTACCGACCTACCGTAGTCGCTGAGCTACCTGTACTCAACTCACTTGAGGCCCTCAGCCACTACCTGTCCCTCCGGACCGCACGACGTTAAGTACCCCAGCGTTTCTCAGTCTGTGCTGACTCGCTGACTTGACTTGACTTGACTTCTTCCTCGTAGTGATGTATAGATATACATACGGGTATAGATGTGGTGTAGATTTGTGAGGACGACGACGACGACGATTGAGCGAAGTCAGCACAGACTGAGACACGCTGGGGTATCTGTCGTCGGGTGGTCCGAGGGGACAGGGACCCTAAGAGGTCCGTCCTTGTGACCTCACCCAACGGTAAAGGAAGAGGTTACGTCCTTTCACTTTTCAGTTTCACTTCAACGTGTCAGCACAGGTAGAGAATCGCTGGGGTACCTGACGTCGGATGGTCCGAGGAGACAGGTACCCCAAAAGGTCCGTTCTCATGACCTTACCCAACGGTGACGGAAGAGGCATTTGTGTAGATTCGGGTATGTTAAATTTAGGATAATCTCATTGTATCTTATATTATAAATTGTTTACAAAATTGTTTATAGATAAGACACGTCCAATTGTCGGTGTCCTTTTATCGTAAAGGTCTCCATAAAACAATAGACAATAATTTGAAACGTGTCTACGTTCTCAACATAACGGGGTTGTGAAGACACTTTACATTTGTATTGACAGGGAGTTTTGTTAGGAGAACTTTTGTTAGGCAACCATTTTATGTAAATACAACTGTTTTAAAATGAATCAATTTGGGCTTAGATTTTTCAAAAAATTATGTGACTGGTAAAAGATACGAGACCCATAGTTGGAGTAGAAAGACATAGTGGATATCTGTGGTAATAAATACCCTCTTTTTTTCTGGTTTAGATAAGAACCATAGTTTAGAAATCAGAGGGACTTTCCTGGTATATAATGTCCAGACGTAAAAAGTAAGAAACGTTAAATGATGGTCTGATTATGAAGACTTTATAGACTTTCTTAAGACCTGTCACCTCCAGAGTACCGTACAAAAATTAGAAACCTAAAGAACAATTTGAAAAAGAAAGAAATTACCAGAGAGAAAATTGTCTTCTGTAGGTTCCATGCACACGTAAGTGAAGGGTTCATGAGTGAGACCCCTGACCGACGTCACTGACAGAGAGACGACTCCCAAAGGTCTCGGGTGGAACGGGGATCTGGTCAGAAGAGGACCTTGGTCAAGACGTTACATTCCGACGTTTGACATAAAGAACGACCCCGATCCCACCAGTATCAGATTTTGTAAATTTCAGGGACTAGAGGTACGAAAGTGGTGACAGGTGTCCGTCAGTCTCACCAGGAAAAGTCGGTATTTAGTTTAGTGGAGAGATCTTGTAAGTGTTGGGAGGAAATTCTGGGACCGGGATTGTGGAGAGCCTGAAATAGAGAGGAGGAAAAACGAACCGGATGAGACCGGGATGACTAGAGGAGTATGAAAGCACTTATAAGGTCCTCATATAGGTAAAACCTCGGATTGTAAACGACGAGGAAGACGAACTTTTAGAGTAGGAGGGTCCCCCTCACACGAGTGAAGTGCGTCCAGAGACAAGGTCCCGACAGATCTATTCCTTCCGGAGATACTCGGTAGTAGAATGAATTATGTCGTCGGCAGGGAAGTGATGAGAAGTCAGGTCCTGGGATCAAACGAGATGACACGAACAGTAGAGAAACTCTAATATGTTATTAAAAAACAAAGAACAAAGGGTGGTAGTCTCTAAAATAGAAAACAACTTGCATACGTATGTGATTGTCCCAGGTTCGTTGGATGACTTGTCCCAGGATGTAATTGGATACATGACGTCCTATGTCGTCATGTGTCTAATTACGACATTCTTCAGGGTTAGTGATACGAATAGGAAGTCCCTGATCATAGATTTGATCCGAGTTTTAAAGGTAAAAATTCTGATTACTTATAAAAGATTACAGATTTTATTATTAGGCACATTTTGTTGTTTCCTTTGTTTTTGACAGATTTTTTCAATCCGTCTTTAGTACTTAGTCTTTCGTTGGGGGACTGGAAAGATTTTTTGCATAAAAGGTAACTCTGTTTGTTGACGTCTAAATGTTCTTCAATATACATTTCTAAGAATTTCAGACTCATGTAACAGTACTCTGACTATCCACGTATTACCTTTAATAAAGTAATACAAAGTCCCTTGATCTTCTCTAATAAACCAGATTTTGAATTCCGTTTATGTCAGATTTCTTACTATATATGTTGTGTCATATATATAAACCATATTTACCAGACTCTTATTTTTAATAAGATTCTTAATCGGTCTATAAATTATCCGTGTAAATTTAAAGTAACTTATATCATAATAGTGTGTTTTGTATTAATTTTCTTTATTAGTGAATAACCAGTAATGTTTGATGGTCTTATCCAATAAGATAAAGAGGTTTCGTATAGACACTGTAGTTGAGAGTCCTCGGTGACTGTTGTCCCCCGGTGGGTGGAGTGGTGCCCACCAAATACTACACTTTATTCATACACTTAACCCAGGTGAGACCCCGTCCTAGGACCTCGGTTAGTACAACGGGTTCTCAAACGGTTCGTGGGTTACGGACTCAGATTCATCGAAACCATGGGAAATGAATGTCAGAGGGAACTTGACTACGGGAAAGATGAAAAATAATTTTTACCGGGAGTTTATCCCCTCTATACATGTGGATACCGACTAAGTACGACTCCAAACTGTCTTTTGTAGTTTTAAGATATTTCGTTAATAGGAAGTTATTTTTTATTTAATTAATGTTTTTTTACCAGGAGTTTATTCTCTTCGAACACACTATGAAGTTTTTTTTTCCCCCCCGCCCCTCCTTTGTACATTGAGGGTCGTCTCTATCCTAAATCCTGTTTCTGTCTTCGGACATTATAGTGAAAGAATTGGTACTGAGACTATTACACCGTACTAGAGTCCTACCATTATGACATATATCACAGACACTCGTAATTTTACGTTGTTCTTGTGAGAAGTCATTACGTTTCACTTAGAGGTCGATTTTACTTGGGTAGACTTTTAGATTCCTACATTCTTGATCTTGCAGACCCGATATTTACACTAAATGTTGATAAATGTCAGTGGTTGATGATGACTCCCGTTTGACACGTAACCCGTGACACGACTCTTGTACACAGACGTAAGGGTCCTCATCGACTCGATAATCTCCCTAAAAATAGATCGACGAAAATGTTTAAGAACTACAACTAATGTTTACTAGGGTTTTGAAATTTGAGAACCAGATTTCTCATAATTCCGTCATGCATTAACATTTCTTGGTGGTGATTGTATTTACATCGTTTCCCTTTCAGAAAGGAGAGTACGGCGAAGGAAGTTCCCAATTACGACAATTGTTAAACCACCTGTAAGAGTCGAAACGGATTAAAAATAATGGTTTCACCACCGTCTAATGTGGATAATAAGACGTTACAAGAAAAGAAGGGAGTCATCAAGTACCTCGTAGGAGGGTGTATGTACTTAGGTACAGTAGGAAAGAGTGTGGACGAAATGAGAGGACGTATAAATATGAGGTAATAACTTTAACGGGGAAAGACTGTAAATTCAATATGTGTCTAAGAACATGTGTATCTACTCATAAACACAACCTTTCTAAGGGGTTTCGGTCCAAGATCTAATTTCGTATGTGTGTAACATTTAAAACTATACTCATGTACTTGCGTAAGAGTCAGTGAGTCGATACAGACCGAGAAACACTGGGGTACCTGACCCCGGACGGTCCGAAGAGAGTACCTTAGAAGGTCCGTTCGTATCACCTCACCCAACGGCAAAGGATGAGGTCCCCTAGAGAGACTGGGTCGCTAGCCTGGGTGTAGAGGACGTAACCGTCCTCCGAAGAAATGGTAATATGGTGGATACTTCACTTTCAGTAAAGCAGTACAGACTGAGAAACGCTGGGGTACCTGACATCGGGCGGTCCGAGGAGACAGATATCTTGAGAGGTCCGTTCTTATGACCTCACCCATCGGCAAGGGAAGAAGTCCGTTACGGTTTAATAGGAGTCAAGGGGTATTTTCTCAAGAGGATGAATTATACTAGTTTAAAAGATGTAAAAACGGTTACTCCTTTTTTTACGATAGTGTAAAAGTAAAATTGAACGTACTTTAATTGAAAAATCTAAACAAGTAGACTGACGTCCTATACGTACGTCTAAAAGTAAAAATAATTACTTTTGTTTTCGATAAATTTTACATTAGTCATGTGGTAGCGAAATAGGTAGTACATATGATCTACTCCTCTCCCTGAAGAGTCATAGGTACTACACGAGGGTTATCGGGTCTCTGTTCTGGACTGGGGATTTGTGTTCATTTCGATACTTACGTCCTTTCTTACCGGTCGGAAGACATCACCTCGTTGTATGTCCAGTCATACTGGTGCCTTCCATAGTCACTATTGTGGAACCACCGGACCTGCTCTACCGTTTCTCGAGAACATTCCTGACGGTACACTCCTCGAGTCCTGAACCAAGAGACTCGTAGCCAGTTATTGGGAGTCCCTACAGTCCCGACGTTGGTTCCCCCCGTGAAACATCTCCTCCGCCGAGGAAGGTCTACAGAAGTATGGGAGGGGGGAAGGTGGTCGGCGAGGGTCTTGAGACCCAGAGGTACGGTGATTGTACAAACTTGTTAAGTCTCTGTGCTTTCATCGAAACTACTTCCGTAGTCGAGTTCCCCTCGACACGATCAAATCACCACCACCGCCCACTTGTCACCTCCTACTCCCTTACAAAAGATCTTCCTGAAGTAAGGGGATCACTGTCCATGGTCAAGTTTCCTGTTTTACCTTTCCTGGGAAGTAAGACTCTACCACTGACTGTTGACCTTTTAAGGTAGACTCTCAGTACTAAAGGGTGAGTCGTAGAATATGTGACATTTAGAAGTTACTTTACTTCCCTTTCAACGAATCAGCACAGGTTGAGAAACGCTGGGGTACCTGATATGTCGGGTACCTTAAGAGGTCCGGTCTTATGACCTCACCCATCGGAAAGGGAAGAGGTCCCCTAGAAGGGTTGGGTCCCTAACTTGGGTCAGAGGGCGTAACGTCCGTCTAAGAAAATAGTCGATTCAGTGCCGCCTTCGGGTTCTTATGACCTCACCCATCGGATAGAGAAGAGGTCGCCTAGAAGGGCTGGGTCCTTAACTTGTCCCCAGAGGACGCAACGTCCACCTAAGAAATGGTTGACTTGATAGTCCCTTCGGGTTTAGGAGTTATCTACAAAGGATTTATGGTGGTTCATAAATTATCCATTTGATGAAGCGAAGACTTTTTTGACCGATCTCTTTGCGACGTCGACCCCAAAATTTTCCTACTGACTTTTGTCCCAAAGACGTCCATTTTTTTGTACGGACGACTCCACATAACATTTACTACCGACTCTCTATGGAGAGAATAATACACTGAGTACGTGAATGATTAAACACTAGATACGGAGTCGAAGGAGTAGACATTTTACCCTTGTTATTATCATGGACTATACTAATAGTACTTCTGACTTAATCAATCATGTACATTTAATGAATCTGCACGAGGACCGTATATTATTCATGAAAGACATCATTCATATGTGAAATCATCGATGGTATTAATAGTAGTAGTAGTGGTAAACGTAGAGACTTATATATGTGTCTTTCCTATATTTTCCATGTCAATAAAACGATAAACGGATCCCGTTTATTCACGATTATTGTACAATTATTTATTCCCTTTACTCAAGGGGTTTATAGTATTTGAACAAACAAAGAATTTGTGAATACTAAAAGTCTATATTAGACTTTTGTCGTTTAATAGAGTCAAAACCGAAGTTCAACGATTATGTTTACTATACCTGCTGAAACCAAACTTTGAGAAGAGATAGATAGTAAAGTTTGTCAGTCTTTTAAATTACAAGAAAGACAATATGTCACTTTACCTTATGAAGACCTTCGAAATCTCTAAACAAAAAAGTAGTTCTTGAAATGGTGACTTTCTGTCACTGGACGACCACGTAAAAGTCCTCATCCCTGTACTGACTTTACCAAAGTCTTCCTAAAGATGAGTACACTCATATCCTGTCTGTAGATATAAATAATATTTCCCATAGGATATTTTAACATTGTCTAAATTCTTAAAATGACCTTCAATCCTATCTTCGATACGGTATAGGACAATAATAATTGTGGTAGGTCTATTTGTGTTTGGTGTCTAAACCTCAAGAAAAAATTTTACTCGAGTACCTGACAAGAGTTCATCGGTCACAAGTGAAAGAATCGGTCTAAAATTCACAGGTAAATCCCACGTGTCTCGACTAAGTCGAGAAGTGCACTTCTCGTCTTAGTTAGTCAGACCGATGTATTATTGTTTCAAATTCTTTTCCATTTGGTACAGACTTTTATGTTTGAAAATTGAAAAGACAGACCTAAAAAGGGACGGTAAGTCAAGTTTTCAAATTTGTGAATGAAATGAGACTTAAAACATAGAATAGATACAATGTCAAAATTGCGACAGGGTTACTAAAAGAAAATAAACTTAATAAGATCATGTATATAGGTTAAATTTCCTTACGTGTGAGTGACATTTTTTCTCTTTGGGTCGAATATCTTTTTATTTGTCTTCTTTCAATAGGAACCCCGAAGGGACCACCAGGTCACCAATTCTTAGACGGACGGCCACGTCCTTGCGCCCAAGTTAGGACACACAGAGCCCCACTGATTCGAGCACACGGTGTCGACGACTCTTGACACACGGACCTCAGGTGCGAGGTGTTGGACTCTGCGGCGGCGTCTCTCTTTGGGCTCGTGGCGCTGACCTCTCCGTGGAGACGAACGACGTTGATCTCTTTCGGGCTCTCGCCGTTGCCTCTGCGTCACGTCGGCCTTGTTTGTCTAATTACTTGCCTTTTTTTCTCTTTCAATGGAAAATGGTGTCAGGGGAGGGGGCGGTGTCCATTGGTACTCTTTCTGAAACCCCACACAGAAAGGGTTGAGACGGGGGAGGTGTACAAATGTACGTTCATGTACGGACTTATAGTTAGAAATATATATCAAAAGAAGAAAATTTTACTAAAATGTGTGAAAAGACTTTAAGACGATCAAAGAGAAATTTAAATAGAAAACGACTGTAGAAAGGTAGGTATCATCTTTACCTGACGAGAGTTTTGTCACAGTCTAAAATAAAACCCCCCGAGGTTTTAGTGACGTCTATCACTAACATCGGTACTTTAATTTTCTACGAACGAGGAACCTTCCTTTCAATACTGGTTGGATCTATCGTATAAGTTTTCGTCTCTGTAATGAAACGGTTGTTTCCAGGTAGATCAGTTCCGATACCAAAAAGGTCACCAGTATGTACCTACACTCTCAACCTGACACTTCTTTCGACTCGTGACTTCTTAACTACGAAAACTTGACACCACAACCTCTTCTGAGAACTCTCAGGGAACCTGACGTTCCTCTAGGTTGGTCAGGTAAGATTTCCTCTAGTCGGGACCCACAAGTAACCTTCCTGACTACGATTTCGAATTTGAGGTCATGAAACCGGTGGAGTACGCTTCTCAACTGAGTGACCTTTTCTGAGACTACGACCCTCCCTAACCCCCGTCCTCCTCTTCCCCTGCTGTCTCCTACTCTACCGACCTATCGTAGTGGCTGAGCCACCTACACTCAAACTCACTTGATGCCCTCAACCACTATCTGTCCCTCCGGACCGCACGACACTAAGTACCCTAACGTTTCTCGTCCTGTGTTGACTCGCTGACTTGACTTGACTTGTTCGAAAGGTTACGGACATACCATCCGGCGATCCCGTTGCATAAAGTTACCTTCTTTGACAACCATTCATTATTACTATACATCTCCTGTGTGCACTTATTTTCACAAGATTATATTTCATGTAAAAGATACATTATCGTATAATTCTCCGGTCAACTCTCTATTAGTCAATTTAGGTCCTTTTGTATGTTTTATGAAATTTAAAGTTACAGATATGATGATTTCTGAATTCACTTAATAGGTAAATGTTATTTAATCTCTTTAAATATGGCTCACAATAAATTTCAATCAAAGGAGGGATGAGGATGACGACAAAAAAATTATGGGTGATTCTTCGGGTTCATCAACTCGGTTATTGATATAACGAGCCCAGATACTACCTCGTAAAGAAGTAAGAACCGAGATTTATGTTCTCGAAGGGACCCCCGAGTCGACCATTTCTTAGACGGATGTTACGCCCTCTGGACCCAAGCTAGGGACCCAACCCTTCTAGGGGACCTCTTCCCTTTCCGATGGGTGAGGTCATAGGACCGGACCTCTTAAGGTACTTGATATGTCAGGTACCCCAGTGTTTCTCAACCTGTGCTGACTCGTTGAAGGTGAGTTTTTTTTTTTTCTTCAGGTTTATCAACTCGGTCATTGATATAACGAGGTCAGATACTACCTCGTAAAGAAGTAAAAACCGAGATTTATGTGTTACCTTTTCTTATGTGTGATATTAAAGACGTTTCCCTAGTAACTAAGTAGTCAGTCTCTAAATGCTAGTACAAATTATGTAAAGTAAGTCACTGTCGGTTAAAACGTATACCTTTATGGAAGTTCAAACCTCAGTCTTCCTAAAGAGACGGACTATTTGTACATGAATAGAAAGACAAAAAGAGAAAAAGTAAAATAAAGATAAAAAAAAAATGAATTTTAAAAAAAATAACATCATATCGACTATATGTTGTGACACAATCAAAGTCCATGTCTCGTTTCACTTAGTCAATATGTGTATGTATATAGGTGAGAACAAATCTAAGAAAGCGGTATATCCACCAATGTGATTTTGTAGTGGTTAAGAGGAGAATTGAGGGCACGTACTGTCTGTCCAGGAAGGAGACACAAGGAGGGTAGTGTCGTGGACCCTCGCAGACACACACGACCTATAGTAAAGAGACTAAATGGTGGAACAGAGACGGTTCAGTTAAATTCTGGAAACCCCCACCCCTGTCGTGGACTGACTGTCCGACCTCGACCCGACGGGTGACACCGGGTCGGGTCCTGTCACGTGTCTCTGTCTTTATTCGTGCCGAAATGAGTTCCTTGTCTTTCTTCTGAAGGCACGGGACTCGTAGGACTCGACTCTGACCCTGAACTCCGTACGTCCAGACTGTGTATATTATCCTATAGTAGGTATTGTACCCGGGATTACTCTCCGTCTAAACGGAGGTCCATTATACGTAGTGCCCGAAGGGGACACTGAGTCGACCATTTCCTCGGCGGACGTTACGCCCTCTGGACCCAAGGTAGAGACCCAACCCTTCTAGCGGACCTCTTCCCTTTCCGATGGGTGAGGTCATAAGACCGGACCTCTTAAGGTACCTGATATATCAGGTACCCCAGTGTTTCTCAGTCTGTGTTGACTCACTGAAAGTGAAAGTGAAAGTAATCCGTAGTACCACGAAACCCATTGTAGTTTGTAGATCCTGAGAAGTTCCACCGGGGGAAGACCCTGGTTGTCGTGACCTTAAGTTCCTCTCGGTTCTTAGGGATCTTTTCACTTCCCAGGAAATTTCATTCATCTTATTTAAAGTCCTAACTATGACTCGGAGTCCTTTTGAGTAAGGTCCAGAAGGACTCTGGAGGGAATGGGAGAGGGGTTTATGACCTAGGATCCTTTCCAATACTGAAGTCCTATATCTCCCACGTCTTTTAAGATAGTCTCAAAATTCTTTCTTCTTCATTTAAAGTGTAAAACCACGTTGTTTTACGAGGTGATTCAGTCTCCAAGTAGTGGTTCACCCCAGACGCCTACGGAAGCCCTGAAATACGAGGATGATCCTTCAAACACTCTAGTTTTGATGAAAACATTTTGAGGACCCGTAGTTACTCGAAAAGCGACATAACTTGACCGTGACTACCACGTGTCTCTACCCATTTTGACGCCTAGGAAACCGGGCTTAGTTCCGTCACCGTGGTCTAAGATGGCCAGCAGTGTTATTGGAAATGACGGTGCCATCATTTATTTTGTTCCTTCGCAAAAGTGAATTCTTATAGGAACTACTTCGACATTTTTACTAATTAAATTTAAAACTGGGAACTCAACGAAATGATAAGTCACACTGTCTTACCCTTCATATGTATTTCATAAAGATTATAATTGACTTTATACTGACCACAGAGTCCCCTTTTGTCAACCTTCTGACTCCACATTCGATTTGATCGACAGAAAAGGTGAAAGTGACTTTCATAGTGACTCTCTGTTTGATACTAATAAACCTGAACCCATAAACGGTCTACAAAAGACCTTTTACTTGACGAAAAACAGGACAGGTCCTTTTGTTGTCGGTCTTAAACAACGGTTACTATTTTAAGTTCGAAAGTTCATTTTTAATCACAAAACGTTTTATTATAGACCGAAAGATTATGAGAGACTGAAAAAAAAAAAAAATTCACTCTAGTCGTCACTATAATCGTTTATACTCCAAAACTGTTACACCTAACATTACACTGTTATATACCTCTTAACTGTTTATTAAGTCATTGGTTCTAGAAGGTTTCTGTTCACGTATTACAATATTTCAGTACGTATCACTTTCTGGGTGAGTTTTTTTGGTGAGTTTCTGGATGGGTTACATAACTTCCATTGTCGTACTTTTTAAGGAATTTTAATGTCTAAGAAGTAACGTCGATTGGAAATTTTTTACTGGTGGATGACTCAAAACTACTTGATGATTTTTATACGTTTTAATAAAATTTTCCGATGACTTTATACTGAGAGAAAATTTTGATACATAGATAAACTCCGGTCTAAAAGTGATATTTGAAATTTATTTTGTTGTATTCCGTTGTCTAATCTGTACACGTCTATATTTTTAGGTGGACCGAGGATAATTCGGTCTGTCTCTTTAGACGTTTATACAATTCGTTACGAAGTAGACAGTCCAAAACAAACAAAACAAAACCGTTCATCAATAAAAAGTATTTTCAAAAATGTAGTTGTACTTAACTAGATAATAATTTATGTGGTTATTTATAAAAAATTTATAGGTTCGAAAGTAAAGATAATCTGTTAAAAGTATTTATTTTTTAAGAAACCTTAGAAGTTAAAACTTCCCCAAGACTCTGGTTTTCAAACTCTTGGTGATGTGAGTTCTGACTTTTTTTGTGAACCGTTAGCTTTTCAACATAGACCTCCTCTGTCTCTCTACTATTGTTCTGTCGCCCCTATTTCTCGTCTGCTGTCGTCTAAGTGTCCCGCACTCTCGACTGTTTCACCTGTCTCACGTCTGAGGAAGGACCTCCTCCTCTCTGCTCTCAGACCCGTAGCCTCTCTCCCCGACGCCTCGCCTCCTGCCTAAAGCTTACTCTATTGCTACGTACACAAGTCTGGCTCCTTCTCTTCAACTCCTATTTTTTCTCTCCTACTCCTCCCTTCCTACGTCGCTCCTCCTCCGGACCCGGACCTGGTGTCGCTCTCGGTAGAGCAGGAGATGACTCTACGGCGTTGAGACACGGTGCGCTACGTGCTCGTCGACGCGTGTAGGCGGGCGCATCCTCCGTGTCGTCCACACCCTAGGAAAGTCGGTTCGCCCGGAAGGGAAAGTGGGCTAGCAGCCGAGTTCTTCCCTGACTGCACATATGATGACTATGATGCCTTTTTGTCTATTGGTTCCTCTTGGCTGACGTGTCGTGTCCGTTGAGATGAGTCCCGAGCCACCACTGGATTCCCCGTCTTTTAGGTTTTCTCTCCCGTATGTACATATATACACACCCGAAGGGTCCGCCGCGATCGCCATTTCATGGGTGGACGGTTCCGTCCTCTGTGTTCTCTACGATTAAGCTAAGGACCCAACTCTTCTAGGGGACCTCCTTCCGTACCGTTGAGTGAGATCACGGGTCTCTTAGGGTTCGTCTCTCCTTGGACCTCCCGATGGTATCCGAGCGTTTCTCAACCTGTGCTGGCTTCGTTGAATCGTACATTGTACTCATACATGTCTACTAAGTGCAACGACATGTCATCTTTGACTGTGTCGTGACATTTCGTTGATATAAGGTTATTAAAAATAAAAAATTTTTTCGTACGAGAAGTCAAACAGGTAGACAGTTTATTTCCACTCTTTATCCATTAAATATTGGACTTCAGGTAACGTCTCAGGTTTAAGATGTTGAACATAAAGATACTTTTATTACGTTGTTCCAGTACCAAATTCACTTTATTGACCACGGTAAATACTACTGATTTAATTCCTGTTTTGTGTACTTCATCGTATCGACCATAGTAATAAGTTGATGTCAATGACTCCCGGATAAACTCTCAAGTTTAAAAGATTTGATTTTTAACCCTGTCTCAAGTTTTTCCCTGAGGCAAACTTAGACACTTAAATAAATCATTCAGAAACTTTCCTTGTTTTTAACGGTCAGAATCAATGTGTAATTTATTTAAAGGAAGTGAATTTTCTTATTTTTACGTACCTTATCCTAGATACACCCTTAAGACCCCATATAACGCCGTAAATTGGTCTACTTCGGGAGATGATGAACGATTCCTGTGTTATTTTCTTTCTCTACGTTTTTAGGAAAATAAGTTCGATGAGTGTTACACGTTTTTGTTAAGTAATTTTTTTTTAGGGATTAGTAAACAATACGTAACATAGTGATGACCGGGAGTTCTTACATTGACGGAATTAAATTTTCGATATAAAATTAAACTAATGCAAAGACATAAAATAGAAGGAAAGATTAACTCGAAACGATCAGTCATCGAATATCCCCGAATTTAAAAAGGATAAGACTCTAATCATTTATTATAGAAAACGTGTCGTCTTTAATTGTTAAAAAAATTTTCCTATGAAAACGTTTTACTTATTGTTTGGGAATTTAATAAGTACAGTGTGAACACACGAACTGGCGAAAAGAAAATCAACTCATCGTAGATGCGCAAGGATGTGAGGGTATAAAATAAAATGTGAACACACGAGCTGGCGAAGAGAGAATCAACTCATCGTAGACACGCAGGGATGTGAGGGTATAAAATCCGATGACGTAGTTTCTTTCGTCTCACTTTACTCTGTCACTGGTGTGACTCAGTCCGTACCGTATGAGGTACGACTGAGTAGGTGATATAATCAGACGTGTTCCTTAAGTTCCAATCATTGTGTCGGCAACCACATTGAAGATTCCCTAGGGTACGTAAGTACGCACGAGTCAAGTGTAAGTCAGTACAGATTGGGGTACCTGACATCGGGCGGTCCGAGGAGACGGTAGCACAATAGGGTCGTTCTTATGACCTAACCCAACGGTAGAGGACGAAGTCCCCTAGAAGGGTTGGGTCCCTAGCTCGGACGCAGAGGACATCGAGGACGTGACCGTCCACCTAAGAAGTGAACTCGGTGGACCCTTCGGGGGATCCCTTTGGAGTCACTGCAAATAGGAGGGTTCTGAGTTTTTTTCCAATCAAGGTGAAGGAATCACAGATCCCATAAAAATTGACTCCTGCGACGTAATAATTACCAGGTCCATTAATGGACCTTTAATGAGTCTTGCGAGACCCGAAGATGTCAGTACTAGATCTCACGACCCACTACCGAAACCCTTCTAGTAGATCCTTTTACTTTATCCGTTGCGCTTCAGGTCACTTTTGTCCTCCCTTGCATCTCCTCGAGCAAGGAATTCACAATGGAATGACATTAAGAGTGAGACGAATACTTATTTATACTTATACTTTAATCAAGTCCCAACGTTGTCGGAACAACGACGATTAAATGGATTCAACATCTTTCTTGTGTCAAATCGTAGATATATTATTTTATCAAAATAAATAATGTCACTACTTTTCAGAAACTTACTGATACAAAACTTCCTACACATACGATGTCGGAGAGTTCCCGTCACTTTAGAATCATTAAAAGAACATAATGATTACCCATGGTAACATGATTGTTATAGGGACCGTGATTTTACACTTAATAATCTTTTATAAATTTAGATACTGATACTTGAAATGTGTCGTTAGTTTTAATATTAAAAATTTTATACCTTGGTATTCACTAAGTTTTAACGGTTTCGTTAAACCTCCCTTTTCTTGTTTCGACCTCCGTATTGGGAAAGTCTGAAGTACGGTATGATACTTTGATGTCATTAGTTTTGTCATACCATAACCTGTTTTTGTCCGTGTGCCTAGTCACCTTGTCTTACCTATCGGATCTTTATTTGGGTATGTGCTTCCTGATTAGTTAAATACTGTTTCCTTCATTCTGAGATGTTACCTCTTTTGCGTCGGAGAAGTTGTTCACCATGACCCTTTCGACCTGTCGATGTACATTTATTTACTTTAGTCTTGTGAAGGAGTGTGGTGTATGTTTTTATTTGAGTTTTACCAAATCTCTGAACTAATATTTTGTGCTGTGATTATGAAGATCTTCTTTTGTGTCCATTTTATAAGAGACCGTATTTTACCTTGCCATAAAAGACTCTAATCAGTGGGTTCCAGTTCTTTATTTTTCGTTTTTATTTGTTTACCTTGTATTAATTTGAAATTTCTAAGATGTGACGTTTCTTTTGATAATTGTTTTACTCTTCTGTTGGATGTCTTACCCTCTTTTATTATACTTACTTTTCAATTATAGACTTTATATGTTTATCGAGTATATTGAGTTTTAGTTTTTTTATTTATTGGGTCAATTTTCTACCCGTCTTCTGGATTTTTCTGTTAAAAAATTTCTTCTATATGTCTACCGGTTGTCATGTTTAGTTTTGGTGTTACTCCATAATGGAGCGTTGCCAGTCTTACCGATAGTGTTTTATTATTTATTATAGATGTTTCTTATTTACGACCCCTCTTACACCTCTTTTCCTTGGGAGGATGTGACAACCATCCTTACATTTAACCATGTCGATGATACCTTTTGTCATACCTCCAAGGAATTTTTAGATGTTTATTTCGATGACATATTAGGTCGTTAAGATGAGGATCCATTTTTAGACCTTTTTGTTTTTGAGTTTAAACTTTTGTATGTACGTATGGTTACAAGTATCGACATGACTAATGTTTTCGGTTCTGTACCTTTGTTGGTTCACGGTTGGTTGTCTACTGACGGTATTCTTCTATTTTCACATATATGTGTAAATATATATTACCTTATAATACGTCGCGGTAAACGTCGTTATACCTACCTGGAACTCTTATATGTGAGTCACTTCGTTCAGTCTCTTTCTGTTTGTAGTGAATGTACACCTTAGAATTTTTATTATGGTTACTTAAATATATGTGTTGTCTTTGTCTAAGTGTCTGTGTCTTTTGTTTGAATGCCAATGGTTTCGTCCTTCCCTCCCTTCCTCTCTGTTTAATTCTCATACGTTAATTGTCTATGTATTATGATATGTATTTTTATCCATTCGTTGTTCCTAAATGACATATCATGACCCTTCACATACGTTATGGAACATTATTAGATTTTACTTTACATTAGACTTTTTTTTTGGTGTTGGAACAATGTGTGGACTTTAATTATGTTATAATATTTAGTCGATGTAAAGTTAAAATTTTTCTATAAAAAACATAGAAAATCTTTTTATAGATGTATATGTATTTGATGGGATCCATCTAGATTCTATAAAGTTAATTATGTTTCTGTTGGAGAAAAATTAAAAATCTTTTATTAGTGTCACTCATAATATACATTTTACCAGTAGAAACAAAGATACGGAAGACTTCACTTTAATATTTACACAATTTAAAGTGTATGTGTAGATGAATGTGTGTGTGTGTGTGTGTGTATATGTGCGCGCATGATGTCTTTCCTGAATTATCCACCGAGTCACCATTTCTTAGGTGGACGGTTACGTCCTCTGTCTCCTCTGGGTGAAAACTAGGGGTCCAGTCCTTCTAGAAGACCTCCTCCTTTAGGTGAGGTCATAAGAACGGACCTTTTAGAGTACCTGTCCCCTCGGATTTTCTTAGTTTGTGCTGAACCGTTGACTCGTATGTGTGTCCCTGAAACCATTTTGGATTGAGTCATTTTCTGTCTTCTCCTTCTGTTCAAACTCTACACTACTACTCTATTTCTCTTTCCCTCTGCATTCGGGATTGATAGATTCAATTCGTCCCTTACACCACAACTCGACGGGTTACTGATTTCGTTTTACAAAATTAATT
The DNA here is from genome assembly GCA_006410555.1 of Capra ibex. Lineage (NCBI taxonomy): Eukaryota > Metazoa > Chordata > Mammalia > Artiodactyla > Bovidae > Capra > Capra ibex. Next base: position 54,520,903 of record SJYO01013871.1, on the reverse strand, counting down.
GAGACCAATTCACCTTAATTTTTGTTTTTTGTGTAAGAGTAAGGAATCCCGTTTCGTTTGTTTTTTACGGACAGTAGACCTAAACTTTCTTTACAAAAAAAAAATTAGGGACCCGACCCTTCTAGGGGACCTCCTCCCGTACCGTTGGGTGGCGTCATAAGAACGGACCTCTTAGGGTACCTGTCTCCTCGGACCACCCGATGTCAGACACCCCAACGTTTCTCAGCCTGTTTTGGCTTCACTGACTCGTGAGAGTCCTCCCTGGGACATGTTACCTGTAGTCGTACTAGGGTTGACCTGACATTCGAAGGTCTCTGTGAGTCCCCGTCCAAGGAGTCACGTTTGACATCCGTTTCCTGACTGTTCCTTGACCCCTTCAGTCACGACTTCTTCCAGTCCGTTGTACCAGGATTGTCCGTCGAGAGACTGCCAAATCGAATTAGACCTGACTCGCTGAAGTGAAACTGAAAAGTGAAAGGACGTAACCTCTTCCTTTACCGTTGGGTGAGGTTACAAGAACGGACCTCTTAGGGTCCCTGCCCCCTCGGACCACCCGACGGCAGATACCTCAGCGTGTCTCAACCTGTGCTGACTTCGCTGAATCGTCGTCGTCCCTATATTTGAGCCTCTTCCGTTACCGTGGGGTGAGGTCATGAGAACGGACCTTTTAAGGTACCTGCCTCCTCGGACCATCCGACGTCAGGTACCCCAACGCTTCTCAGTCTGTGTTGACTCGCTGAAGTGAAAGTGAAAAGTGAAAGTACGTGACCTCTTCCTTTACCGTCGGGTGAAGTCACAAGAACGGACCTCTCAGGGTCCCTGTCTCGTTAGACCACTCCAAGGCAGATACCCCAGCGTGTCTCAGCCTGTGTTGACTTCACAGAATCGTCGTCGTCGTCGCCGTCGTCGTCCCTATATTTGATCTGATACGTCTCCCTATTTACCTGGTACGAAAAAAATTTGATCGAAGATTCACAAGGTCAAAACAGGTTACCTCGAAATCTATTTTCAGCTAATTGCTTGTCAGACCTCAATTTTCAGAGACGGCCGTAACACACGATGACAGATTCCTGTACAGAAAGTTTTGATTACCACACAGTGACGTCCTTACTTCCTCGACTTCCCTACAGAAGTTTGTAAAGGAACCTTTAAGACTCAAATGAGTTATACATTTGTTTTTCCGTAAGATCCTAGGCTCGAGAATCTAGTGACTTGCACGGTGTTTCCTCTTACTCAGCCCAAAACAAAAGGACTATCTCCTAATAGTCTCCGGAACGAAGACTTGAAGTGACACGTATCCTTGGTAGTCCGAAGTCCTATCAACCTCCGTCACCCAGAGTCCGTCTCGGAGCTTTAGTCCATTAAGAGAACTTCTAGTAGGTCCTTGATGTGACTTCTCGAGTAATAAGGAGTCTCCTGGTTTGTCTCTCACTCGTAAGTAGTGATCACAGAAGTCAAGAGAGTCGATTATCCGTGCCTTACATAAAATTATAACTGAGCACTCTCGAGAAAGGGTTGTGTAAGGGCTCAGGGTTTTAGCGATCTTGTCGACCCGGATACTTGACGTTTGCCGACAGGGACCCATAGACGCTCACGGGATTGAGAGTGTATTGTACAAAATGCTGTCAACGGAGACAAAAGTACCCCGGGTGTAGGTGTCTAAGTCGGTGGCACCCACCCTGAAGAAGACTCCTGAGAGTGGAGGTACAACTAGAGTCGGGATGTTTGTCCGCACAAGGAGAACTTGTTGACGAGATAAAGACCGTAGACTTCTAACAGTGCATCCGTAACTACCAATCGGGGAGAAATATGTGTGCTACGGTTCTTCAACTCTATATTTGGATATGGAGTTGTTAAACCCGAAGGGGCCACCGAGTCTACCATTTCTTAGACGGACGTTACACCCTCTGGACCTAAGTTAGGTACCCAGTCCTTCTAGGGGACACCTTCCCTTACCGATGGGTGAGGTCATAAGGACGGACCTGTTCGGTTACCTGTCCTCAGACTGCCCGATGTGAGGTCCCCTAGTGTTTCTCAGTCTGTGCTGACTTACTAATTGTGTAAGTGAAAGCTGAGACCGTTTAATATGTAATTATGTCACGATGTTGGAGTACAAAATTATAGTTGTGTACTAAAACCCAGTCACTGTCCTTTTTAAGATAATTTAAAATGACCCGTGTACAAGATTAGGTAAAGACAAAAGTTCGTCTTCTGTAATGTTCTTCAAAATTGTTGACTATCTTTTAATATACTTGTTTTAAAATTTTTTTTTAGTTTGAAAGAGGTAGACAGGATGAAAGAAAGAAATCTAAATGTTAAACATCGAATTTGAACAAACTCATATATACAGTGTCCTGTTTTTAAATTAATTTTGTATCAAGTAACCTACCTCAGTGATAAATAATTTAATATATAGTTGAGTATATTAGTAATTATTTGGACTCATTTATTTACTTATTTGTTCGTTTAGACTTATTTGACTGATAACCATATATCGTTGTATGTTATGTCTCCAGTCGGATTCGAATTCGGGTTCTGAAAGTTCTGTCGTTGGGTTACCTTTAAAATATACGTTAGATTTTTTGTGATTGTTCAATGATTGTTACTTCTTTTATAATCTCTTTAATGTTGTAAGTTCAAAATTTTAAGATTTGACTTTTGAGTTTTAGGTCTACGTATAGTCTTAGTTTCGGATGACCAGTTCCAATTTTTTGTTTTGACTTTTTGTCCTTTTGGTTAGAATCCTAGTAAAGTGTGAACTACTACGATTAGGTGGAACCATGAGTCTTTTCTCATTTAAAATACATATTGGGTTTACTCTCATGAAAACTAAATTTTTGTCAGTTACTGAAGTCCTATGGTCTATGTGGTCCATATGGTCCTATGGTCCAAGAACTACTTTAATTATGTTGAATTCTATACTTTTCGTAGAAATATTGTTACTAGAAATATTTATAAATTATAAAACTCTTTATTTAGTTAAAAAATGGATATACTTTTACTATTACTACGGCAGGATATGAAAATCCGTATATTCTAGGAGAGTTCATTTATAATTGATTAAAGAATGTGTGTAAAACCCTAAAACATAATAACAAATCGATCTCTTTTATGAGGGGGTCCTTTAATTATGAGAGACTTATGGTTTTAGTGTTCGTGAGACGATCCACGAAACTGTTTACAGTAGAGAGAGAGAGAGAGAGAGAGAGAGATATATATATATATATATGATTTACTTCAAACATTGAAAAATACTGGATGGTTGACATTGTTGATTTATAACCATTACATCGTTGTAATATCTCCAATCGGATTCGACTTTATGTATCGTAGAAACCCGAAGGGTCCACCGAGTCACCATTTCTTAGACGGAAGGTTACATCTTCTGGGTCCAAACTAGGGACCCAGCCTTCTAGAGGGCCTCTTCCTTTACCGTTGGGGGAGGTCATAAAAAACGGACCCTTTTTGGGGTACCTGTCTCCTCACGGCCCCAAGTCGGGGTCACCTAGGTCCCTTTAAGCTTCACCCCTGTCGCAACCGCTCCTCTTTGAATAAATAAATAATTATATCTTTATATTTTAATCTAATCCTTCTTTACCATATCATCCTTTAAATCCGCCTCTTTTCCTCCGACTTATTGAACCAAATGCACCTTTCGGCTACTTCAAGGTCTGTTCCTCGAACGTGACAGATGCAATCCGGTGGTCGCAGGTAAACTTATAGCCTCTCACGGGACGGAACCCAAGAGAGAGAATGTCTAGAATCTTCGGCCCTGTTCATTCATCTGTACCGCTCGGAGGTGCGGGGTCTACCCTTAAGTCGGTCTTTTTCTTTTCTTACTGTACCCCTTCGGGTCGTAGCCACATTCTGAGGTTTTTGATAAAAAGTTTTAGTCGAATATATGGGTTCAACAGGTATTTCTTTATCACCTTGTACGTCCCAATACGCCCCCGTCGTCAGGACTGGGAGTTGCTCTGTCTGTTCCGAAAGAAAAACGTATGGGAGGACATATGTTTTCCAGAGCCCACCAAATGTAATAGAGGACCGGTTCTCCGGACAATTGTAAAAATACCGAGAGAAGGACCTATTAACAGATAGTTGGTCTTTTGAGGAAAAGGAATCTTCACAAAAAAGGAATGAGACGTAGTGGGAGTTTCATGATTTATTTCAATGTAAGGACATCTTGTTTCCATGTCACCCATTATTGTTTCTTTCATGAATTGAGTTTCTAGATTACAACGATTATGGTCCAGATGATGGACAAAAAGATAGATTGATATAGATGTTTATTTTCTATACTTTTAGACCGTCGTTCATAACCGAGTTGTTTACTTTGGAAATTAGTCATGATAAGATTACTAAAACTGAGGACCTTCGGGGATGTAAGGATCCTACAAAATTCGAAGGACACGGAGGACGCCAGTCCTCCGGAGTTTGTTAGTGTACGCGTCGACATGCTCAGGACGTCCGTCCGATCTTTCGGTAGTCTCCCCAAAGACCTAACTTTGTGAGCATAATACGGGTCCTCTAAATAATAGATTTTCGAGATTAAAAAAGGTCTTTTTCCACCACACCCCTGTCGGGGGACAATTACTGTCTTCTCATCCACCTTTCGTATTGTGTCATTTCGTCCGTCTGAGACCAGAAACCCCCACCTACGAGTCCTTTAAGGTCCCCCTTGGGGACTTCGGACTAGTGTTGGAACGCAAAACAGTCCGAAGGAAGACGTACTGGAACAGTGTCCGCCCTAAGGAGTGCGACCGGGGGCCGTCTCCTCGGACCACCCGATATCCGAGATTCCAGCGGTTCTCAGACTGTACCGAATCACTGATTCGTACATACGTATCGTAAAAATTCTTTCCCATTTTCTTCTCCTTTTTTCGGTTGTTTTGTTCTTCTTATGTTCTCATGTAATGTATTTCTGGAATTTTTGTTTAAAGTGGACTGACTTGGTCTATAAGTGTAGTAACTGAAATTGATCTCAAAGTATAAATCACTTTCCTTAAATGAATATTCATCTCCCGTACATTCACGACATTCCTTGGATCATGTTACCATGTTTGTACCGTCTATAAGTTATTTTATTAAAAATGAAGACAACTATACAATTGTACAAATAACAACAATTAAATAGCTAGCTCATGTTTAGTCGGATTCATCCACCGTACCACAACTGGACATTCCTCCAGGACAGATTCGAATCACAAGAGACTTCAGGAGGTACTAAATAATAGACAAGGTTGATTGTCAAAATCATGTTCAATGTTGGAACAATGAGTAGAAGGATACAAATACGTGACTGGGAAACCTCAAATATAGAAGTGTTGAGATTATTTATTATTATTATATTATTCTCCATCAGTTAATGAAGTTAAATATTGATAAACAATATTTAGGATACAAAGTGTACAACAACTCAGCGTCTTCAGCACAGACGGAGAAAACTCTGGTGTACCTGACATCGGGTGGTCCTAGGAGACAGGTACCCTAAGAGGTCCGTTCTTGTGACCTCACCCAACGGTAACGGAAGAGGTCCCCTCGAAGGGTTGGGTCCCTGGAAGTAGAGGACGTGACCGTCCGCCTAAGAAATGACGATTCGGTGGTCCCTTCGCGGTACAAAGTATATGTGGGACGACATAAATTTTATTTTTTTTGGTTGTTCTTGGATGACATAATTTTTTACCTCCCCCTGTTCTCTTATAATGTCTTCTCTACTCTGACCGGTACACAACTATTAAGAACTTCAATTGCCCACCTAAGTACCCCTAAATAATGTAATGATGAAGGTGAAATCACATACAAACTTTAAAAGGTTTTACTTTTGTTAAAAAATTTTTAGGACAAAGTATTATAATACGGAATAGTGGATATAAGACCGTCCTCAAACGAATTTGAGACGACTGAGAGGTTACGAACGTCTTATTACTGGTTTAAGAAAGTATGTCTTAAGTTTCGGGATAGGACACCGTACGACGCTCTTAAGGTGAGAGTTGGATGTAAGACCAGTGATGGTGTGTCGGAAGTGGTTTAAGAGAGAATGTGAAAACGTGGAGGTTTGTAAACGACCATACTAGGAAAGACATTAAGGTCTACTGTGTGTCGTTAAATAAGACGTTTCGAGTGGGGTAGTTGAGAAACCACTTTGAAAAGGTTTTGGACGGTGATTAGGACGGTTGTGGTGGGATTCGGGGACGCCTCCTTTTTAGGAAAAGAGACGAACCGTCAGTGAAAAATTTTTTAATAAATAAAATTAACCTCCTATTAATGAAACGTTGTGATACTACCAAAGACGGTATGTAGTCATACTTGACCGGCATCCGTACGTACACAGGGGAGGTAAGCCTTGGGGGAGGGTGGAGGGAGGGGTGGTTTAGGGAGGGTCAACAGTGTCCCGTACCCGAAACCCATAGGGCGAAGTATATAGTTTGAGCGTGACCAATAGACAAAATGACCAATAGACAGTAGATATATAAAGTCACGATAAGAGAGTTTAGTAGGGTGGGAGATGAAGAGGGTGACTTAGGTTTTCAGACAAGAAATGTAGACACAGAGACGACCGTCGATAAGAATAATTTTATAAAAAGAGACAGTCATTTTCCTTTAACCCCGAAGGGACTGTCAAGTCAACCATTTCTTAGGCGGACGTTACGTCCTCCGGTACCAAGGTAAGGACCCAGTCCTTCTAGGGAACTTCTTCCCTATCCGATGGGTGAGGTCCCGAAGGGAACACCGAGTCGACCATTTCTTAGGTGGACGTTACACCCTCTGGACCCAAACTAGGGACCCAACCCTTCTAGGGGACCTCTTCCCTTTCCGATGGGTGAGGTCATAAGGCCGGACCTCTTAAGGTACCGGACATAGGTACCCCGACGTTTCTCATCATGTCCCAACTCGCTGAAAGTGAAGGTGCTCCTTTACCTATGATGATCAGACAGAAGAGGAAACACCTTGAAACATTCTGAGGGAATACCAATAACGAGAATGAGACGGAGAAGAAACACTTGAAAATTTCTGGGGTATAGGTCTGAATTCGTGACGGAAACGACGGGCTGGGACGGGGTCATACCTTAAGAGGAGGTCACATGTTGTGTCGTGGGTGGGGACCGGAATAATTAGAAAATTGATGGACGGGATAATCTGGGACACGAGGAACTCCTGTTGTAGAGTAAGGAGTAACATAAGGGTCCCGGATCAATCGTGGACTATGTGTCATCCACAAGTTATTTACCATAGTTTAATTATTTTATGTTAATGAAAGTCGGTTTAGTCTTTTTTTTAATTGTAAGTCGAATACATGCAAAGAAATCGCAAGTCCGTCTTGGGAAGGAGAAGTCACTAATTTGTTGACGTTTGTTTTCACCTGACCGTCTTTGCTTTCACTGAACCCGTTGACTCCTACGGCCTCCTCCGTCTGATGGGCGTTCCCTTCTCTGTCCGGGAAATTTGCGACTTCCTAAAGGAGCGGAATCGAGGTCCTCCGAATAAAAGTGTCGTCTGTGACCACGATATTCCATGCGAAACGATTGGAAGTTATTCTATTAAGGGTTATTTTGACGAAGGAACGAAGGTGATTCACTGTCTATTTACAGGTAAAAATCGAATCTGCAAAGGAATCTCTTGTCGACTGACCCTTGTATTGTCGATGTGCATAAAAATTGTAGTTAATTAATATGTTTTTTCTAAATTATATATATTGAAAGTTATTTTTCTTGTTTTTGGTCTTAATTTACACCGTACTACAATGTTTTAATGACATAAGATTGTACGGACTAGATATAGGGTTCTTTTATACGGAGACCTGTTGTACGTATAATCCATGTGAAAAATGCACACAAACACTGAATGGGAGACCACCGTATATAGTGTTTGTCGTTTTACTTCTCTGATCCTATATTTTAGATAACATTTATGCTCCCTTCTATATCCTCCTACGTCTCATGTTAATTAAGTCGTTTGTAAACGACTTTACGGTCCTTTATGTTTTCCGTATTGCCACGTGACGTATTGCGGTGACGGTTCAGTTCCGAAAGGTCACGCTATGTGAGTGACTTGACTTGTTCGCAAGTCATTCCTGTAGTGACGCGAATAGAATTTTTCCTTTTACATTGCATTGACACGGATTGACCAACAAGACAAAAGGTGTTTTTGTTGACGCTTTTGTTGAAGTTGTCTGTAATTGTGATAAAGATGACTTGTGTGCCTCCAAAAAAATTTTTCTTAAAATTGTTTTCACATAGAGTTCGATATTTGTAAAACTCTTGGTTTTTGATGAAATTTTCTTTTTATTTGTACAATAATGTAAAACTGTAATTTTTTTTAGTAAAGGATTACCATTCACGATGTGTGTCTGTTCCCGGAAGGGTCCCCCGCGATACCATTTCGTGGACGGACGGTCACGTCCTCTACACTCTCTACCCCCAAGCTAGGGACCCAGCCCTTCTAGGGAACGTCCTCCCGTACCGTTGGGTGAGACATAGGGACGGACCTCTTGGGGTGCCTGTCTCCTCGGACCGTCCGATACCAGGTGTCCCGACCCTTCTCAGCCTGTGCGGACTTCGCTGTTACGCCGTGCGTGTGTGTGTGTTTACTGATCTTAATATACAGTGGATACGTTGCGGCAATATTTTCACGATCGACGAGAGCAAGAGTATCCCTTTAGTGGATGCGAATCATCCCCTTGTACGTTTATGACCGAAAATATAATTTTTATTTTATACGATACTTTTTCCACCGTACTTCTAAAGACAACGACTTTTCACATAGAAGAAGTTCGAAGGATTGAGAAGAAAAACATTATATTTTCGATTAAACCCATTACCTATATGCCTATCTGTATAAATTATCTACGATAGAGAATGAGGAAAAAAAGTCAAAACTCTTTTTGGAGAAGTGTTGGGTCAAAGTTCATCACCAAGACAATATCAACACAAAAGAATCATATTCGGCTAATTTAACAAAATCTTTCATTCGTCTATAATTAAGTATTGTCCCAAAGATTGACCGGTGTTTATGATTGAGTAGGACGAGTTTTTTGTCAAATTTTAATAAACAATGATTTTGAAAAAAATGAAACGTACGATATCTTCCGAAGAAATGGACGTCTACCGACCTTTTGTAAGGACTTCTGGAAAGAAAAATTGATTTCTAGGAAGCTCCGTCATGTATTACTACAGGTATTGGAAATCTCTTTTCTATGTTTAAATTTTAATCAAAGTTTATGCATTAAAAGGTATTAAATTTAATAATTGAATCCGGAGTAAACGTACTTTTAAGAGTATTAAAATAAAAGTATAAATGAAATTTTAATATCATGTAAATGATTTTAATATCATATGAATAAAATATATTATCCGAGAGCAAAGAGAATAGGCACTTTTAGTAAAAAATTTTTCTCGTGTGTCATTTTATTTCTTTGGTCTGAACAAATGAACTTTCCGTAAAGTATAAAAATATACATCCTATCTATCGAAAATAAGTTCGTGTGAGATACAAGATAAATATTACTTTCTATGGTTTCTCTAATATTGGAAATTTTTGATGAGATTATGTCTGGTTAAAGTACACTTACTATTTATCTGTATTGTTAGTAAAACTCCAAACTCCTTTAAATTTATTTCAGAAGTCTTTAATATATTTTCAAGTAAGTGAAATCAATGGAAAGAAAATCTCCGCGACCTTTATTTCTACGACTAAATATAATGATGGGATCTTACGAATTAAATCCGATACTTACATAGTATATTTTGTCTTACAAGAATCCTGAAGGGACCAGCAGGTCACCAATCCTCCTGGGGTACGAGGGTTACGTCCCTCAGGTCCAGGGTAGGGACCAGCCCCCTGGTCTAAGGTACACGACGTTGATCTCTTGGGTACACGACATTGATTCTCGACCGCGTTAATTTATTTATAAATTTTTCTTTTTTTTTTGTGTTGTCTCATAAGAATGGAGGTGTTCTTCCAGGTGCTGTAGACACCCGTAGAAAAGCTATTCTTAAAGTTACTGAGAGTCTTAGAGGGGAAAGCGAGCCCGTTCTCACCACCACACGTATAAGACAACTCTGACCCACAAACGCCGCTCTCGTCACACAGACACGTGGATCTTTTGTAAAGGTCCGACATCCGTTCCAGCTACGGAGTGTCTGAAGTGTAAAGGTCGCCGACCCAATAAAAGTTAATCCATCTTTCTTTACAGTTGTTCTTGTCTGCAGACCTCCCACCCAGTCCTTTGTGAAAGTTGACGTTTTCGTTCATGAATCATGTTATTCATGAGTCATACATAAAGGATTACCTTAAAATCAAAGACCCATAATATACTCTGAAATTGGCTAGCGCTGTAAAAATTTTTCTCTGTTTGTCTTCAAAACGCTTAAAACATATAAACCGTAACTCCACCCATCGTTAATCCCCTAACAACAACTAATCGTTAAGCCCCTAACAACAACTACAAATCAGCGATTCAGCACAGGCTGAGAAACGTCGGGGTACTTGACATGGACGGTCCCAGGAGACAGGGACCCTAAAGGGTCCGGTCGCATGACCTCACCCAACGGTTACGGAATAGGTCCCTAGCAGGTTTGGGTCCCTACCTTGGACACAGAGGCCGTCACCGTCTACTTAAGAAATAGCTACTCCCTTACCGTCGGGTGAGGTCATAAGAACGACCCTTTTAGGGTCCCTGTCTCCTCGGACCTCCCGATGTCAGGTGCCCCAGTGTCTTCTCAGTCCACACTGACTCATAGACTCGTGTGTGAGGACTGATTGTGAGGGAGTCAGACCTATGGTACAGGTATTATCCCGTCATAGTGCTGTGACAATTAACCGATGTGAGGTCATATTTTATTTTGCAAATTTTTTGATTTTTATGAGTATACACTTACCGCTTTTAATTCAAGTTTTTGTGTTATATCTTATGAACGAATAAGAGAAATTTCTCCGTCAAATTCCCGACTATAAATATCCTGAACATAGATCCACCCTGACTACATTCCGAATAAATCATATAAGTTATAATAATAGAGACGTATTATCTGAGAGTGACATTGTGATGCGTGATAATCTTTTGTGTCGGGGAGCCAGACGTTTAGGTAAAATCTACACTTAAGTTACAGGGTGACGGAGTCTCTTTGAGTAAGACGATGATCCGGGATGGAAGGAGGGAAGATCGATACACACACACAATCGACGAGTCAGCACAGACTGAGAAAGGTTGGGGTACCTGACATCGGGCGGTCCGAGGAGACAGGTACTTTAAGAGGTCCGTTCTTATGACCTCACCCGACGGTAAAGGAAGATCGATATAAGTGTAGTCTTTAAAAACGACGTGCGGATAATTCCTACCGAGACCCCGTCTGTATCCGGGTTGTCCAACATCCAATAGTCCTGTCCGAGTCTCCATAAATAAGTCGTAAAATTTTTAAGTAGTATCGATGTCCTTTTTCTTGAGTCCGTCTCCGGTACGGGGCGCCTGTGGCTCAGACGTGTAATGAGTACGACTTTACCTTCTTTGGAAATTTCTTTTAAATCCTCGAATAGAGGGAACGGAAGAGAGGATGATGATTCTGGATGTCCTTTCTGAGATATTAACCAAGTAACAAGAAATGATCAAAAAGTCAATCTACATCGGTTAATCAATCTTGTGATTCTTACACCCTTAGTTAACCGTAAGTTCAGAAATAGACGCTGTACGGTATCCTTTTTGTTAATCGTTCAAATACTGAATGTAAGAACAAATGTCAACCTCTCGGTCACAATTTATTCAAGTCAAAACTAATGTCCATCTATGGCACCTATGGAAACTACCTAAAATTAAACTTGTCCAGACGACATAAAGTCTAACTCTTTGACGACCGTTTATAAATGTTCACTTAATTGAAACTGGTGTCTTTACTAACGTCTTCGGGTTCATTGTTTACGTGGCGCACCTTAGGTCGCACACACGTGCGTCCATGGATACGTAAGTAGGGTCACGATCTAACCACTAGACGTAACAAGGTCTTGTTTGGCCTTCGTAAAAGATACGTGCGCCTCGGAGCCGACTGTTACACTTGAGTGAGGAGATTTACTCTTCTGCCTCGGGTGACTCTTCAACGAGAGTGGAGAAACCGCTACCACCACTACTTCCGCCCACCAGACCGGCACCGTTACTCCCTCTCCCGTACGGCCCGCCTCGCCCGCCTCAGCCGCCGTCCCGAGTTTCCGTCGGGGTAACACTACGATTTGTCCCTAGTCTTTTTTTCTCTTTTCTCTTTTCTTCGTAATCTTTATATCTGACTTTTCTAATCTGTGTCGAATATTACAGTCAAGTTCCAGTTACCCTCGTGAGTTTGTCAATCTTATATTACCTGAACGTTGTTACTCGCCACTAATCTTCAGTCCCACAAGACCGTAGTTTATGTTTTAGCTTATTAATTGGCACTTCTAACTTTTGTCATACACGTAGACAGGTTTTACAATTTCTCCGGAACAATTGTTTAATAGCCATTGATCGTGACGTATGTATAGTAACTCGAGCCTCAGTCCCTTCTTTCTTATAACGCTTCCCGTAAAAATTTAAAAAAAAGGAACTTTTTCAATTTCCTTTATATTAACCGAATATTCCGGTTCAATTTTCCAACATAAATTCCGGATATAGACTCTCCTTCGTTTTGAGTGAGGACAGGTAATTTAATAGTCTTCTTGACTTTTACTGTTTGAATAAAAAATCAAACATAATTATGTAGGAGTCAACACGATCATATGGGGTGTAAGTTGTGAGAGTCTTAGTTCAATGATTAATCGCACAAGACGCTTATCAATAAGTCATAACAACGTTTTTTAACGCAACTGTCTGTGAATAAGAGAGACATATTTCTTGTATGTGTACTGTAATATGTGTCCGTGTCCCTATATCAGGTCCGATATATGTTCTTATACATGTACTACTTTATTTAGATAGAGGAATATCCTATCATCACGGTACATAAAGAAACGGCGAGGATTTCGTATTTTTTATTATAAAAGGACAAACTTTCGAAGGTAATATGAAATATATCTGATGACACCTTTCATAATTCTGAAAAGTACTTTTGCACCATATACTAGGTGTGTAGTTGACATGTCTCCCACATAAAACAATGAGTAATTCTCTAGACAATTACCGAAGAGAGAGATCAATTTATTGTAACTATAAATTTGTATACATACTTTAATATAATTCTAGACAGGACGAGGTTAATTTATTCAAAAACACGAAGTACACAGTTGACTGAATGTCAATGATTTTTAGACATTCTTGAAATATTCATAGAGACTTTAATTAGTTACTTAGCAATATAATTTAAAACCAACTTTTATTTCTCCGTAGTGTATCCGTAAGGGTAGTGACAATTTTCGTTCGTTTAACTAATATCTTTTAAGACGCATAAAACAACGTTGACAATGTGGCGAAATTAGAAACTGACCATAACATGCACTGAGATGAAAAAGGTTTGGCTCCCGTCTGTGTCTCATCTTTGAGTCTCGTCTCCTGCTACCTCTCGACAGGAAACTACAAATGGTGTTTTGTCTGTCTACACTCGACTCTTGTCTGTGTATATGACTTGTTACTGGTCTTCCCTGGGCGACCCCCCGCGTAGTGGGGGTGCCTGCTGGGACTCCGGGACCCCTGGGGTCCCCCCGACGTGTCTCCCTCCCCGAGGCGTCCTTCCGTCAAAGAGAAGGCTTGACTTACAACGACAACTCTTAAGTCCTTTTCCTTGCAAGTGATACACTCATCACAGCCCGATCTGACGGACGTTTTAATAACGTTTCAAGTCTAGTGCTAGTCCGACAAAATTTTTGAAGTTCACGGTTTGACTAAAGTCTATGAGATCCTACAAAGCAGTGACACCTACTCACCCACAACTACTGTGTCACCATACAGTTGACTGATTCAGATTAGTGTGGATTTAGTCGAAAGGGCTTGACTTACTTTAGTGTCCTACAACTTCGACCTTTCTGGGGGATCGTCAGTCGGTCCCTCTTCCCCACAGAAAGGTCCCACCGGACCGGGACGACCCCTCCGTACGCTCCTCCTCTTCTTGACCGGCACCTGGGTTCCACCTCCGCCCCGACGGGACACGATGGAGTCCAGGAAGACGTAGACGGGTCGTGTAGGGACATTCCACCACTATGGACGTCAAATGTTTCGTCTTGAATCCAGGTCCCTTCAAGTCACTCCTCAGCTCCATTGTCGCATTGTAGAAAATCCTGTCGGTTGGGGACCTCTTTTATCTACTCCCCGCCGACCTGTTGTGACGCGAATTAACCTACTTACCTGACCATTGTGCCGATTTAAGTCGTCAACTCCTATTGACCGATCTGACGTAGGGACTCTCTCCAAAGATCACTATGTTCAGTGCCCGGAAGCGAGACACAATAAGACATAGTTGTCATCGGACTTACTTCTGTACCCTACGTCCTATGGGTGACCACACGTCTATTTCGACGTTGTCTCGTGCTGACATGATGTGTCGTCCTGTGACAGATGTTTACCGTCTTGTCACAGACACTTCACCCATATAATCTCATAGCTAAAGTGGTCCGACTACTCTTCTTACGTAGTCGATTGTTCTACGTTTTGGTAGATCAGGACGTAGACTGTATAATGGCAACGTTGTCTACGAAGAACAGTGGTCTCTTTATCTTTGTCTCGCTCTAGTGACCAACGTTCACTTTGGACGACCAGTGACCAAAGTTCACTTTCCGAATCAGTATGTGGTGGGAAGGAGGACGAGTCGTTTACTGGAACACTTAAACCCCTTTGACCGTTTGAAGAATGTCCTTCGCTTCACCATTGCATACTTCAATTCTTCTCTTCGATATCTCACTGTCCCTTGCTTCGATTGGTCTCTGTATCGTGTCACGGTAGGCGACGGGAGGTGCCTCGTGGGTTGTCGACCATCTCTGCCACACACGTAAACTCCCTACGGACAGGAGTCACGGACCGTCAGACTCCGGTCCTGGAGTCTTACCCCTGCGTCGATAACGAGACTCCAGTCCCGAGACGTCACTGGGAGTCCCATAGGTGACTCGTGTTCGCCCGCCCAACACTCGCACCATTGTCTTTCCTCAGTGGGTCCGTTGTCCCCTTCTTCTCTTTGGAACGGAAAAGGTAGCTGTCAGAGGTCACGTGGTGACGACCTCATTAGAAGGGTCTCGTGGTCGAAATAAAGTACCAATTGGACGAATTTTTGAAGTCACCCAGACCCACGAATCTTTTTAGAATTTGAGGAGCCAACCTCTAAGGTCTGGGAGGTATTAGATCAAAGCGATTAAATAGTGACAGTAGACGTGCGGGTACGAGGGCGTCGGTCTCATTAAAGTTTCGACCAGGGATTTTGAGTGAGGAAAAGTTAGCGTCATGAAACGATTGCGAAGAGGTGATGGGGGAAAGGGGTGACCGTACGAGAGGAGGCAGGTGAGACAAGTTGAGACACCTTCGGGCACACCATAAGACGTTAACGATCTCGCGAGTCACTGGGAGATGACTTTATTTTTGTTGGTTGCTGTTTTGGACAAATAAGGCCCAGGACTCGTGACTGAGAGTAAGACTTAATCAAAACATAACACTTGGCTATGTGTCTGACCCTGACATTGAAGATTGGGACACATACGGGAAAAGGGTGGTGACTACACGGATCATGTCGGGAACCAGTATCATCATCAAGTTATCGAGACGTGATTTACTTCAATGGACCATTTAAGTCGTCCTTTTTTTTTTTTTTGTGAATTCGGTCAATAAACTGACTTAACTGGTCCGTTACTTCAGTTTCATTAACTAGACCATCAGGGTTGTCTGTGTCAGATTAAGACGTACATCAATAGAACTTTCAGTTTTCACACGACCCACACACTATATAATATTGCACTCTAAGATTGACTTGTTCCTTCCTAGTATTATAGTCTCCGAACTTTACTTTCCCCCACAGACAGAATAAGACCTTAGACATATTTGTGTCTCGAGGTAGAAAAGCGGACTAGGTCGAGCAGACCGACAATACGTCTAGTAAACAATATATCCAAATGTCCTACCCAGAACCAAAGTCAAAAATAAGACTTTTTATACTGTGCGGTGTGAGGGACAAAATGAGTCGTAAAGTCTTATATATAGGTTATGCTTTATGGTCTCTACTATCTATAATATCTATTTTTGGTACTTATCTTTTTCTCAGGTGAGTCCGGTTCGTGTAAGGAATGGACTGACGAGTAATTAGGACAAGATTAGGAATGGGGTACCTCCATTTGCGAAAAATTTTCAATGTACATTCTGGTGAAGTCAATTTACCGTGAAGATGTCAGCAATCTGAAGGGGTAGATAGTTTAATTCCTTACGACATCCCCTTACAAGGTCCCTCTTTTTGTGAATTTGAAAGTATCTTATTGGACGTTTAGCATCAGTTCGACCAATACCTGACTTTCGAACACAAAGGGATTTTAAGTATACAACTGTGGAGTCCTGAGTGCTACTATCACATACCTCGACCCGGAGATTCCTCTATTAGTCTATTCCGGTACTCCCACCCCGAGAACACTACTCTAATCACGGGAATCCTCTCTGTATTCTCTCGAACGACAGAGAGAAGGTTAGAACCGGTGTTTCTTCAGTACAATCCTGTGTCGTTCTACCGTCTCGGATCTTCGGTTCTCTTCCCTGGAGTCTTTCTCC
This sequence comes from Capra ibex, assembly GCA_006410555.1. Taxonomy (NCBI): domain Eukaryota; kingdom Metazoa; phylum Chordata; class Mammalia; order Artiodactyla; family Bovidae; genus Capra; species Capra ibex. The sequence goes on along the minus strand of SJYO01013871.1, from coordinate 54,504,219 downwards.
AGAAATGTCGTAGGACTAGAACTTAGAGTGTCGGAGGTCCTGACGTTTTTGATGCACAGACGAGAAATTCATTGGGTTAGATGTGCGAAACAATACCGTCACTGGATTCTGTTTGTCGTCGTTCCTGACTTTTACGAGAGAGAGATTTTGTTTCTGATTTTAATAAAACGTTTCCGTATTAATACATAGTAGACCCTTAAGGAAGGATGGGGAAGGACCATTTTGTCCACATAATTGTTAACAGGATTTACATCATTCTTCAGTCGTTGAGGAGAAACAGTACACCCTGGACTTAGACTATTCAGTGTCCACCGTGATTAAAGGATTTGAGTTTCCGTCATTAAGGAGGTTGTTCATGAATATAAAATCTGTATGAAGGATATACTACATATGTAAATGTTACTAATTTTAGATACGGTTGTACTAAATCTATTCACACATATGCACGCACACACACTCTCTCTCTCTCAGTGAGTCAGTACAGGTTGAGAAACACTGGCATACCTGACGTCGGGGGGTCCGAGGAGACAGGTACCCTAAGAGGTCCGTTCTCATGACCTCACTCAACGGTAAGGGAAGAGGTCCTCTAGAAAGGTTGGGTCCCAAACTTGGGTCCAGAGGGCGTAACGTCCGTCTAAATCTATTCACCAAAGGAGATTAATGTTTGAAAGATGATTTTTATTTACAATACACTTATCCTTTTTATTAAGTTTATACCTTCGAATTTCGTGGAGTCACAAACATACCACGCAAGAAATGAGAGACCGAGAGTTTAGATTTTTTGTACGAGTTCTAAACTCAATTTTACAGTTAAGAAAAAGAGGTTGAGATAAAGTATAGTAAGTTTTTAGATTGTATTTCGTGAATAGATACAATAGTTTCGTACGCACCAAAGGTCACTAACATACAAAGAAAGAGTTTCAGACGGTTGACATTTACAACCACCTCAAGTGGGTGTGGGGAGGTAGTGTCGTCATACTCCACTCTCAGACCGTGAAAGTCGACGTCCCAACCGGGGCCAGACGACCAGAGGAAGTCTCATTTCCAGCCGTTGTACTTAATCCTGTTGACCTTAGTCTTAGTGTCTCAAGTCGTGTATGTTCTCGTGTCCCTAGGAAGACATGAAATAATAGATTTTTCCATCCTAAAAGATGACAAAGATTGTAAAATAGGTATACAAGTACTGGTACGACTAGATTTATTAGTACCTAATATTTTTTCTATTATGACACATACAAAGATAAAAAAGTCTCAATCGTTCCATACCCCGTTGTATACTAAAGTTACTGCACGTCGAAGGTGCAAGTCAATTTGTCAAGCAGTACTTATTCTTCGGACATTAATAATTAGAATCTTTAAGGAGAGAATTCTAAGATGGACGCCTAGTGAGTAATTTGGTTCCCACTGTATTAGTACACCACGCCCCCGTCATTTTACTCTTGATCCTCTGGGTTCACTACCAGAATCGGGAGTCTCCTGACCACATTGGAGTCTATTCAACAAATTAAAGATGTTGAATTGAAAATGAATTATTTATAATTCCCGTTATCTAACGTACGACGACTTCTTCTCAAAACAAGGATTTTAAGATCCTGAAGTAATTTACGGTAAAGGAAGAGGTCCCCTAGAAGGGTTGGGTCCCTAGGTTGGGTGCAGAAGACGTGACCGTCCGTCTAAGAAAGGATGACGCGGTGGTCCCTTCGGGTTCAAGGAAAAGTATCCATCAAAATTCCACCAAAATTCAACTCACGAGGTAACCAGAAATGAAGAGGCCCACATGTCAAAGCTTACATTCTACTGTGTCGCCACCCTCGCACCGAAAACCATAGTCACTCTGGACCCAAACTTGGAGTGGAAAAGGTGACTGGTGTCACAATGACGCCGGTTCTCTTTCGTGGAGAGACTCTCAGCAGAGTATTAGAGAGCATTAGTAAAAATGTCAGAAAATTATATCTTTTTCCATTTTGGTTAGGAGAGAAACTGGGGTTAAGACAAGGGATCTCTACTGCTCCTTCCGTTAATACAGGTGCAAAAACTACCCTCGTAGGGTCCCAAATTCAAGACACTCTTTAATTACTTATTTTAACCGATTTTTTCTTACAAAGGAAAGTGAAAGGACGACACCTCGACGAGCAGTCGGAGAGACCTCGTGTGGGCGCGAAAGGGCAGACAGGGGAGGAGAAAAGTGTTAGTGACTTTACTTCTAAGTCACCTGTGAGAGGAAACCCACGACAGACCCACGGGGCGATATTAAATAGTCGGCACGAGACTTACAGGTATGGCAAGTGAGAGGAGGAAGGACATCCTAGAAGAGAAAGAACCTTCTGATGTTCCCGGGAGTCCTAGACCCAGAGTACGGTGAGAGAGTGATGTGTACCGTGGATTGTGACAGGGAAGGTCTGTACGAACGAATCAATTCTTTGTGTCAAATTTTAAACCGTTTTACAAACTTTTGTCGACCGAAGTAAAACTAAGGTTTCTCCATTCTAAAATTTCAGGATGAAGTTTTAATTTTTGGAATTAAGACCCTCTTACGAGATGAGCAGAACTTGGTATACACCGAAAAGTCTTCGGAAGAGTCTCCTCAGGAGGGACTGTCTCCTACAACTACGTCCCCTGGCTCCCTTCCTGTCTTTGAGAGGGAGGGCAGTGCCCACAGGAAGTCTACAACCATCGTCGGACTCGCTCGACGGGACGGGCCTTCGGGGAGGTATGCGAGTGTTCTTAACCTTATTTCCCCCTTCGTGAGAACATAAAAAAAAAAAAAAGAAAAATTTTTCTCTTCTGATTATATTTCCGAAGAAGTATTTCGTTCGAATTCTAGTGTCAGTCCTCGCTTCACCGGTCCGTGACGATGGCACGCACGTCAATTGGTGCGTGTCCTCCCCGCCGGACACCCGTGATCCTCCCCTTCTACGGGTCAGTGGGGGCGACGAGACGAGGCGACGTAGAGTCAGGGAGACGTCGGACATTTCCCACAGTCCCTACCTTGTCCGGTAAAAGTTAGATTTAGAACAATATCTAATTATTTGTTTGTAAAAGACCGAATAATACGTTAAATAGTACTACTTTTAATGTGACCTGAGGAGTTCCGATGTACGACTATGCAAGTAAATAAGTCTCGTCACACGTCTCTCAATACGATTGGAAGTACTGTCTTTTGCTACATTTTCGTTCTAAATTTAATGGATGACTCTTGGGTTCGTGACCACAGACACCTGTATGAGGTACATCTATTTCGTGTCGTGTAGAAATACAAACGACTATATTCGAAACACACTTGAATAAATTTGTGTTTTATTTTATAATTTACCAATCGGATTTTATTTTTGGATAGTGAAGAGGGTCCGTTGTTTTGTTTTGACGTATTAGTAACTTTAACACAAACCTGGTCTAAACTTTTATCCGATATTTTAAGACAGCTTCGCTTAAGACCTGTTAGTTTTTATAATTTCCGAAGAGTTCCATTAGTCCGCCTCTTCCGTTACCGTGGGGTGAGGTCATGAGAACGGACCTTTTAGGGTACCTGCGTCTTCGGACCATCCGATATCAGGCACCCCAGCACTTCTCAGTCTGTACTGACTCGCTGAAGGGAAAGTGAAAAGTGAAAGTACGTAACCTCTTCCTTTACCGTTGGGTGAGGTCACAAGAACGGACCTCTTAGGGTCCCTGCCCCCTCGGACTACCCGACGGCAGATACCCCAGCGTGTCTCAGCCTGTGCTGACTTCGCTGAATCGTCGTCGTCGTCGTCGTTCCATTGGTCCTCTCGACTCCATTGTCGTCGGTGAGACAACTGAGGTACTTCCACAGTTGGCGTCGACGCCGGCTCCCCTCCTATTTTCTAACTTTTATGTACAGTCCGAAACGTGTTTTCGGTCGACGGAGAATGCTGATGACGATTGAGTACCCGAGTAACAAGGAGGAAGGGGAATTTCAGTTAGTTCTTGGAAGTCCGAAGGACACAAGTCTTTAATAGCACCAACGGTAATACACCTTCACTAGTAAGATCTTTACTCACAGAGAAGTCGACAACTTGTGGTCCTGTTACTGTTCCCGTAGTGGTAGGTGTGGGGGGTGGGTTGTAGTCTACCGTTGTAGGTAGGTCAGAGAGTTATACACGATTCACGAGAGGATTCGTGCACTGTTTATGCTTGAGTGGATGGTAGTCAGAATGCTACGTCCACAAATTAATCGGGGTCGAACGTCTACCTTGCCTCCACTCTCCACTTTCTTCGACGACTTCCCGCGACTCGCTCCTCTGAGTCTCCACTCCGAATCCTTCGTACCACCATCCTGCCCTACTCTGCCCCCTCCCGCCGACGAACCCAAACTTTACTTAAGGGAAGGGGCTGAGTCGTTAGAGCCCTGAAACTTTACCCGTACGGGTCGGACTCCTGTTTCAGTGCCGTAGGGTCAGCTCGGAAGTCGACAACGAGACCACAGGCGAAGACTCGTGTCTCGTCGGTCGTCTCTCTGTCCGGGTTTCGTACCTATACTCTCTCCGTCGGTACCTCTTTTCCCGTCTCTTGAGATCGAAAAAAAATTTCCAATTATTACTATTCTTACTTTACAGTAAGTGACTTTTTTTTAGTTTTCTCCACGATTGTCAATGTTCGTCCGGGTCTTCTATGACATCCAAGTCAAGGTCTCGTAACGTCATTTCGCTCGTAGTGTTATTTCACTTAGCACTTAAAAAATCGAAGAGTCGTTAGTGTATTTTTCCTACAAATATGATGTGACATCTGATGATTCCTGTGTTATGACAATTCATAAAGAATTGTACATATAGGGAATTAAATTTTTATGTAACAACGATTTTTCTAGTGTTCAATGTTTTTATTGTATTTTCTAATGACTGAAGTCTATTGGTGTTGTTTATGTTATTATTTTTTTTCAGGCTTTATGACGATCTTAATGGTTTTGTTCTGTTTCGCAGTACTTACTAGTTTACGACAACCTTTTTACCACGGTTTTCTGAAGGAACTACGTCCCAGTCGTGTTTGTAAACTCAACATTTTTCTTTTTTTGTTGTTGTTGTTTTATTGGGTCATAGACGTCTTGTGTTATTTTGATACGTGTTATTTTGTTCTAGACGGACATGTGACTCTTTCCGTAGTGTTCTGTCTGTCCCCACGTTCTAAGGGCGGTGATCCTGAAGGGCGAGTGATCCTACTGATATGAGCCTTTCGTTGTTTTTGCCCTCTGTCCACCGCCGCTCCCACCTCTCTTTTACCGGAGCACGTGCGACGACCTTGTGTGTCTTTTGACACATCGACGACACCTCTTGTCAAACCACTAAGTAGAATTATCCAATATGTGTCTTGATAGTAGACTGGGTCGTTACGGTGAAAGCCCAATAGATGAATCTTTACTTTCATCGACAAGTGTGTTTATGTAGATGTACTTAGACTTAAGGGTATCGTCGAGATAAGTGTTGTCACCTGATCTCATCTTTGTTGGGTCTACCGGTAGTCACCTATGTCTTCATTTTACGTCATTTAGTTGTCTTGCCTTACAACGAGCTGGCATGTTTCTTTGCTTCATGACTTTTCTCCGACGTTGCACTTGCCTGGAACCTTAGTAGTACGATTCACTTTCCTCAGTCTGTGTTTTCGGGTGTATGATGTATTGAGGCAGATACACTTTGCCGGTGTTGTCCGTCGAAGTGTCTCTGCCTTCTGGCAGTCCCGGAGACCCTCCTCTCTTGCCCTTCGCTGAAGAGTTACCTGGACCTCAGAGGTAGTCCCACCGGTGTGGACCCTTGGTCCCTCACGAGTACTGCCGAATTGACAGTCACACCAGTTACAGTGACTTACCATAGGAAATTCTCCCTGAGTCACCAGTTCGAGTATAAGATACACCAAATGTGGTAGGTTTGTTTTGTTTTTTCTGAAGGAGGTCCTCAGTCCTCCGACCCAAGAGTTCAGTTATGATTGAAGATTGTGGCCGGAGTCAAAATAAAATCCTTGACGGAGCCGAGGATAAGGAAAAGGTGACGAGAGCAGGGACGAAGGGACCTGGGGACGTTGGGGGACTCCCGACTAGCAGTTGACCCACGTCTACTTTGGAGTCATTTCATCCAAATTTTTAATTGCACTCCCGTTTCCTCATTAAGGGGGTTGTTGACCCGGTACATAACATAGTCATGTTGTAAAACTCGTTGGTATATACATAATAAAAGGTGTATACTATACAAATATAATAATAATCGACTATTATACAGTTTCACGTTATTTTTATTTAAATTTTGATACAGTGTCTATTTAGTAAGTAACCGAATGTCGATAGAGTTAACATAATTTTACTGTCTTTGTATAGAGGGAAAGTAACAGATGAAGGTTTTAAAGTATATAACTCTATGACCAGATAAAAAACCGTGAATTTTTACGGGGCTTTTAATAAAAATATTTAAATTTTTAATATTTTTTTTTAATATTAGTTACTGGAGACGATTTTGGTTTGTTTTAGTTGTCTTCGGTTTACTTAACTTTTGTCTCGTGCATGAACCGTTCAACAAAGAGCCGTAGTCGTGTTTCAAGCTCTTCGGGGTATTCCTGTCGTCTGTGTAGGTACATTCCAAGGGTCTGACACTTTGGTGCAGGTTAGTCTAGTTACCGACAAGACGCCTACCATGATACACCTCCTTCGAATCCCGAACCACCGACGTCGTCTTCTTTGCAGTCCCGGAATGGATTTTAATGTTTTGTTTTCTGTCTCGATATTTCATTAAAAGAAACACTACAAAAGAAACTTGATATAAAAGTTTTATATTTGGTGAAACCTAAATAGAAAAAATTAACTATTCCCCAAAACTTATCATTCTGATATTTTCTAGAGTTCAAATGTCAAACAAATCGGTACATGAAATTTCTCTCATAGAAATAGAGAAATTTCTCTACAATTCACTGTTGTAAAAGATGATTTAAGACTTCACGACATTAATAGATTATTGATATATATTTATTCATGTATATTAAAGTTTGGTATAGTCACTCAGATTTGAAGGTTTGTTAAAAGAGGGATGAGTTGCGAGACACTTTACCTCTACCAAAGTTTATTACATTCTGCCATAAAGAAGTAGAAAGAAGATGTAGATTGTCTCAAATATATACTACGAAGTAGTCATTGTACGGAGTAGTGTCCGTTACTAATAGTGGTCCTGAGTCTTTACCTCATCTTACAAAGCGAAAATTTTCAGAGAGGGATTGGGTCCGGTCCGTGCTTACACGGAGATGTAAGGGTACATGACTGTCGGCTACTACAGCTCGTGTACCAGTTAAGAAATGCATTCAAACAATGTGTGGAAAATTTTTATCGAATTATAATGAAGCTTTAGACTTCTGTACTAAACCTAAAATCAGTTATGAGTGAGGAAATACAACTTCTAGTTCGATTGGTAAACATATATTTTTGGACTATCACAAATTCGACGTTTTCGAGTAGATGAAGGTTTCCGTAAAACTGTACTTTTTGTTTTTTTCGTGGTCCCTGACGTTTCTTGTTTGGCGTTGAATCTTCTTCGAAAACATAAACAAAAACTCCCCTTCTTTGTTTTGTCAGACATTTAGTGTAGTGACATATCGTATGACCAATTTCCCTTGTCTCAAAAGTCTAAGTTGTCTCATAATTAGTCAAATATTGAATGATCCCCCAATCCGAATCCTTCTATGAGTCACTTGGAGTCAAAGGAATAGACATTTTACCCCTACTATTATCGATAACGTTTCCCGGTCTCACAATTTACTTGATTTTAGTATGTGTCACATGACGGTTCCCGATGTAGCCGTACACAAGGTACTTCCCGTTAGCTCCGAGTAAGACTTATTGTCCAACTTGAACAGACAAAGGTTTTAATTCTTGTATCGTATACTTTAAATTAAATGACGTGGGTTGTTCATTTTCGTAAACGAGTGAAAATACAATGTCGGTTAACAATTTCCTCTTACTTAACTTTACCCCCATTTTTCTTCCTACCAAAGGGAAGACCGAAGTACCATTTCTCAGGTGAACGGTTACGTCCTCTGTGTCCAAGCTAGGGAACCAGCCCTTCTAGGGGACCTCTTCCTTTACCGTTGGATGAGTTCATAAGAACGGACCCTGTAGGGTACCTGTCTTCTCGCACCACCCGATATCGGGTACCCCAACGTTTCTCAGTCTGTGTTGAATCACTGATTGTTGTGTTTCGTTTCTGGGGGTCGTCGAGACCGTCCCGTCAAAGATGGTAAACCCCTTCGTAGTTCTTTTCGTCTCTCCTTTTACTGGACAAATTGTGTTTTTAAGATTTAGATGATTATTCACAGACAAAAAAGAAAACAAAAAAAAGGGGTTATTAGAGAAAGCCTCAAGATTTCTGCAATTTTAAGGTGTAGACAGAGACTGTTCAATAGGGTTGTTTTGTACATTTATACTCTTCTATTCTCCTAAAGATTCCATTTGGAAGACTAAAGATCGGAACAACTGAGTATTGTACGAATGTTGAACTTACAATGGTCGTTATGACTGTGAATACAAGACTTCTGTAGAATCCTAAGTTTAAAGACATAGTATATAAGAAAGACAACTATGATTTCTTGGTCTAAAAAAATTACCAAATATACTATTATTATTACTCCCTTTCCATGTAAATAAGGAAAAGTTGAACATAAGACATTAAATTTCAAATAGATTGAATTCTGAGGTATACTAAATCCACGATACGTTATACCTGGTTCCACTATTTTTTCGATTTTAATTCTGTTACTATCATGAAAGAGATAACTGTCTTTTTTTTTTTTTTTTTTTCGAACACTGTCTTGAAATACTTAAAATTCAAATAGAGAGTCTTGAAAAGATTTTAGAGACCATGGGTTATTTCCAACATAAAATTAGGCATGTTCTATCTTAGATTAAAACATGTTTTCGTCTGGAATTGAATAGAATGCATTCACGGGGTGACAACGTGTCAGTTCCTTGTGATGGAGTGACTCGTCCGTTCCACCTCTTCCTATGGTGGCAGACGGTGATACTGACTCAAAAAACATTTTTGGAAAGGGTCGCCGTCGTAATTCTTCAAATTGTTTGGTCGGACTATAAGCAAGTTCTGAAAAGTGTTAAACCAGGGTTGGGAAGGTAGGGTTCTAAGGACACTCTTGATAAATGTCTCATAACGATGTCACATGATTCGGGACCCCTCTTTTTTTCTCTTGTTCTGAGTCAAAAAAAGTTCCTTTAAGTAAGATCGAGTCCTATGTCCACTCGTTTGTCCGTTAGACTTGTATAATGCTGCTCACAATTTTATAAATATTCGAGTTCCATAGTTCTGTCTTGAATCGTCCCCGTGAATTAGACTAGAATCCCTATATTCGTCCCTTTCCATTCGACTTATAGGTTTGGATTTCTGATTCATCCTGAAACAGTGAGTACCCTCTCCTCATCCTTTTTTTTTATAATATCCTTTTCTCTTGTCGTTCAGATTTCTGGTCCTCTACTCTCCCTTGTGTCGGTCTGGTTCGCCAATGTGTGTCAAGTTGTCCCGACCTTTTAAACAGTCTCCTTTCCCTTCCCCAAGCCCACTACCCGTTCTCCCTTTTCTCCTCCTTCACCTACTTTACATTGTCTCTCTGTGCTCCGTCCTGTGCGATAATCTCGGGCTAGTGTTTCCCGGAATGGACGGTACGGTTCTCAAACATAAGACCATTGTTACCCCTTGGTGGTCTTTCAAGATTCACTTCCTCTCCAAACTAATCTAAAAGTCTTTCCCCGTTCTGGATGACGGAGAATTTAAGACTAGATGAATAGGGGTCGGTTAACCTACTTAATCTTAGTATCGTAAAAGTTCAGCTTTTCTGGAATTTTTTGTTACTAGATAAGGATACAAAGTCTACTCTATTGACTCTTGGCACCTACCGGTCGCCAATCGACGTCCGAGGACACCGAGTCCGGTACCCGTTACACTGGTCATATGTAGAGACTTGTGTTGAATGCAGAAATGTTGGTACAAAATAAGTACTCTAAGATGGTTTTGTCTTCTAATTTGTTTACTATACAAAATAGAAAAGAGTGTATTACTCTTCCAACGATAACGACCAAGTTGCCGATTTATGTCGCTATGGGTCAATAGTGACAGAGCTGAGATAGAAACGACATAGTGCGGGTGATCTGCCAACTACCGTATGGGTCATGACGTGGGTGGAGCGTCGTCCTTCTCCGTCTTCCGACGTCCCGTCTTCCTGTGCACAGTCCATTCGGTTCGGGGGTCATTTTAGATTGATGTAAAGTGCCTGGCTTTAATGTAGTATTAGGGGGGTCAAATTCCTTCCTTCCCTTCCTACCCTTTACATCAAACAATAGGTTGGTGTTACGGTAGAAGTTGTTAAGACTCCGAAACAAGAGTACACTTTCCTCTTACCATACGTCAACACACACACACACACGCGCACACGTGCGTGTACGCGAGTCAACAAGCAAAGACTGAGAAACGCTGAGGTACCTGAGACACACACACACACACACACACACACACACACACACGCGCGCGCGTGTACGCGTACACGAGTCAACAAGTAAAGACTGAGAGACGCTGAGGTACCTGACATCGGACGGTCTCAGGAGACGGGTACCTTAGAAGGTCCGTCCCTACGACGTTACCCGACACGAACCGTCGACCGTTAAAGACGGTCCAGGAGAGACGAAGGGAATCTTACGTTAAGAAGAAAAATACTCTCGTTAATAATAGATATGCAAATTGTTTGTTGTTATACCGTAGAAACCATAAATAAGGTTTCGATTAATTAAGGTTTTAATCAGGTTTCGATTAAAATAATGAAAAAGTGCAGACGATTTACTCGTTTAAGGGACCCAGTATACTTTAAAAGTAATTTTCTGAATAAAAAAGTGTACTCCGAATAGTGGCACTAAATATTTAAGTCATTCATGAATTATGTATTAAGAACGAAACCGTTTATGACTTTTAATGAAATATGTCGTACGTACGTCGTACGAGTCATTTTAATACGTGTCTTGTGTTTAAAGGTTCTTAGACGATGTTTGAACACGACCAGATACAGGTTCAAAGGTACTGAGAGACCACTTTACCATTTTATATTTATTACATTACTCACAAAAAAATATTTCGATTTAAATAAGTCAAATTTTGTCACGAATAAGATTCCAATACATGAATGATGAAAAAACCACTTATTTAAAAAAAATATATTTTACTATTTCTATCACCATAAAAGAATTACAAACGTGAGTCGTTTTATTTTGTTTCAAGACGATTTATGAGGGTTTAAAATAAAAACCTTTAAAATGACCGGGTACTATAGTCTCCTGAAAGGTCTACCGAGTCACCATTTTCTTAGACAGACGGCTACGTCCTCTTCGTTCTCTACGGCAAAGCTAGAGACCCAACCCTTGTAGGGGACCTCATCCTTTACCGTTGGGTGAGGTCATAAGAACGGACCTTGTAAGGTACCTGTCTCCTCGGACCGTCCGATGTCAGGTGCACCAACGTTTTTTCAGTCTGTGTTGACTCGTACGGGCTTTCCTACTAGAGTCTTTCAAAACTTTTTTCGACGACAAACAATATTGACGACAAACATGACAGGGCTCCTTGACGTACCAGGAAGGGGTAAGATTCTTAGTGTGGACTCTTCAGGGTAATGACCGGTGACCGAAAAGTGACTCTGACGGTTCTCCAAGGATTGAGTTGAACAATGTCTTACCTGAAATCGTAATAAGTTCAGCTGGACACTGGTATAAGTGCCGTCCCAATAGTCTACTGATCAGAAAGAATGGTCATTCTACCCATGTGTCATGTCTGTGACCGTCGAAATACCACCCGTAATTGGTTCGTCGTGGGAGACGGGGTGGGGTAGCGGTGAGACATACAGATCGGTTTGCTCGATGTCTTACGTCTGACCGAGCCTTGGGACCGTTCTTTAGTTTAGTTCTGTCTCGGGGAATTTTTCGTCTTTCGTGACTTTTAGGTCGTGACCTATTTAGTGTTAATTGAATCTGGGAGGTCGACAACTCTTTCATGAAGACAACAGTACGTCAGTTCTCGTTGTTGTTATCGGGTATAAGATCACGACGAAATAGAGTTCGAATAGAGTTCGACAAAAAAATTTTTCACGAGGATGAAATTGGAATGGTAAAAAAAAAAAATTTCACGATGTCTCCGTGTTCCGACGTCCTTTTATAAATGTGAAACGACATTGTCGTGGTGCGATTTTTACTCTTTTCCTAACTGTCTCTCTATCGTTTTATTTCGGATACATTCGACACCCACGTCGGCATATGATACCGATTGAACAACGAGACCGTTCTACTGACGACAGGACAGTATTTAACTGGTTCCTTTTTACGGTTGAATTTTGTGAAAATGGGAGAGACCGACCAACACTACTGGTCGAGAAAGTTTTCTAATTGTTATGTTCAGTATTATGTGTGTGTATGTGTGTGTGTGTGTGTGTGTGTGTGTGAGACTCCGACAATGAATCCTTTATTACTTAAACGAAATACCTAATAAAGAGATAGGAATAGTGTTTCACATCTGAGTGAAATAATTACATGAGATGTAAATTACTTATTGATGGTATTCTGTTGGGATAATTAATATTTCTTGATATCAATATATAAAGATATTCGTAGCCCATAGCAAAAGTCGTAGTAAACTATTATTTATTGAAAATATAATAACTAAGATAAGGTGAAAAAGGGGAAAACGTAAAGATTACGTTCATATCTTTGATTTGAACTACCATGGGACTCGAGAGGTATCGTGTTTCTTGTTGCAATCGTGTGACAAGTTTTGTATTACTTTTTTTTACTGAATAAAATAAGTGAATTTTGTGTGTCCGTGTGTCAATTGACCGTCAATTTGTGTGATTGTTTTGTAAAAATTGTGATCGAGTTTAGAAATAAAAGAAAAAAAAAAAAGTTTAGAAATAAAAGTATATTGGTGTCTAAGATGATTGTGCTGTGCAAGTACTGTGTTTACACTTACACATCATAAAAAAAATTGGGTCAAAGATAAACACGACTTTGGCGTGATTTATTCTTTCCTAGTAAATTTTTCGAAATTTTAGTTACTATAAAAAAGGGTCGAAACGTTAGCGTCAAAAGGAAAAGAAAAAAAAAACCTAATTCAAAAGGGAATGTACGAGGAGAACTTCATACTTCCGGAGCAACAAGACGTTGGTCGACAGTATTCGGGAGATCGTTGACCGTGTTGGGTTACTTCTTCCACGACTTATTTCTTCGTCCCTTGCCCCGTCCTGTTGCGCCTTCTTGCCCGTCCCGGGGCAAGGCCTCACTCTTGACCCGTCCCGGGCAAGAGGTCGCCCCGGGAGTCAGTGCCTCACGGACGGACGGCCTCAGTTCCCTTGGACCTACAATACCGTCCTCCACAAATGTCCTTTGGTCCCCGATGTCCCTCTGCAAGATTCTTAATCGTTGATTTTATCTTCGGTGTCAGTTTGATACGAATGGTTCTCTCTTACTCTAAAAGAATGACCTTAATAATATTTTGATTTCGTAAAGTCTCTTAAGGGATTCTCGGGAATCTCTACTGACTGTTAATGACGATAATAGGACGACCATCCGTCATATACCTTGGTAAAAGAATCCAAACCCAGGGAGAAGCCGATCAATTGACCTTTTCCTTTACCGTTGGGTGAGGTCGTAAGAACGAACCTCTTAGGGTACCTGTCTCCTCGGACCACCCGATGACAGGAACCCCAGCGTCTCAGCCTGTGCTGCCTCATTGACTCGTGAACCGATCAATTGTCCGGATCAAATCTATTTAACCAAGTAGTGTGAATTTTCTTTTAGTAATTATTTCTTTACCGGTGATTGGAGGAGTCGAGACCTCTCATGTCTTCCCCCTTTTTTTTATTTGCAGTATAAATTTTTTACATGATTAATTATCGAGTTAATGTTCTTGAAGGACACCCTCTTGTATAATATACGTGAAATTTGGTTTACTTAAATACTACTAAACACGGTAATGTTACTCACGTTTTACTTAATTATTACTAACCGATGAATAAAGTTTCATATTGGTTGACTTACTTCGGAAAAGGGTGAACGATTACAGGTAGTTTCTTGGTCCTACCGTCTCACGGTAGATCTTAAGATAAGAAACCGAAAAAATGTGTCCATGTACTAAACTAATTTTTATTAGGGTTATGTCACGCGTAATAAGTACCTGTATCTTATTACTTGTGAAGATACTACTCTCCGAAACATAATTATCGATATTTTTTGATGAAAACTTGAAAAATGTAGGACATAATGTATCTTTAGTTCGGTAGTAAAGTAAATGATTTTCCGTATTTTAAAAAGACAATTTAATCCTTCAATAAAATTTTGAATAATTATTGAATAATTTATGAATAATTCATTGAATAATTTTTGAATAATTACACTATAGTCGAATCAGTTTTGTCAAGACTAAGTTTATTTCATCGACAAAGAACAGGATGTTAGTCTTCTCATATTTTAGGTTACGACGAACTAACTTTCCTGTAAAAAAAAAAAAGAAAAACTCAAGGATTAATTCAACACAGTATGTCACTTTAAATTAGAGTAAAACAAAAACTATAAGTACATAAAACCCACCTTCTGGTTTTATTCACAAAATGGAGGTGTATTTGTTTTCCTATAATGAATGACATATTCCGAGAAAAGGAGGAATTCCTTCCATTTTTCACGACTGTCAAACGCCTTGTCGTTATTTCTTCATTTTAACATCTTCATCTACAAATACTACAGTTTCTTCATTTTTGTTTTTTATTAGGTACCTAGATACCTTAGAAAAAAAAAAAAAAGGGATACCTTAGAAATCAACTTACTAGATTTATAAAGATACAGGAAAGGGGGTTTCCACACACCAACGACTTACAGTACTTGCCAACCCCCGTCCCCGCCTTTCGTTTCGTTCTTGTGTCCCCAAGTTCAAGATCGAGACCGTGGATTATCGACCCTCGACCCCCTAGGAAAGTGACTGGGTAATAAAGGATCCGGACGACCCCTGGTCTGTACCAAGATTTCGTGTCCAGTTGGTTCAACTTCGAATACTTCGAGAGTACTTTGAATGTAAGATCGACCCTGTTTTGTTGGTTTACTTGTGTACCCATACAGTTCATCATGATTCAGGACCCTTCTTTTTATTCGTCTGGTTCTCGGGTCTTTCGCTCTCTCTCCCTTCGTGAGACGTTTTCCACTGTCCGTTGACGTGTTTGATTTCGTACAAGTAGAAGGCCCTGTCACTTGAGAGTACTGATGACTTTTGTTAAACCTCAAACACCTTACGCGAGATCCATGTCTTTCTACCTCCTTTGTCCTCAAAAAGGCCAAATATTTTGTACATAAAGAATGGTACAAGATACGTATCGAAGATAGTCGGAAGAGATCCGGACTAGTGGAGGTCCTTGGTTGGTTGGTCACACTCAGAGACCGGAAGATTCGTCTCTGACCGGGAAAGAGTTTCTACTTTGAAGGGATTGTAACGTCAAGGTGATCGTAAACTGGAATTGGTAAAGACCAGTAGACATGGGGGAATTGTCGTGCACTCTGTCTGACCCGGTTACATACTGTCCTAAGTGTTCTGCGACTACCCAGAGAGGTTTCTTTAGCTGGGGGATGAGTTCGTTCCCGAGTACGAGTCGATGAAATGGGTACACATGCGGAGAATCCGAAGATCTTAAATAATAAATGTTTTTGTGTATTTTAGTTTTGTTACTATAAGAAATTATTTATGATAATTACTATTACTTTTCATACCGTTTTTTGTGGACTATATTGAAGTATTGACGAAGATGAAAATTTTATTAAGTGTGTCCGATTAATTCCTTCAAACACTAGTAATATTCTATTTAGAGTTCATTAAAATATCCATCAGGTCACCTCTCATTTTATTATACTTTTTACTGAATAGAAAAAAGATTATTGGTGTCATTTTCTAAGTTGACCTTACTCCTCGACGACTTGTAATTGGGAAATATCTATGGGTCAGTTTCTCATTTCTCCCGTCGGGACCACACGAACGAGTCAACGAAGTCAGAACAGGATGAGAAACGTTGGATTACCTGAGATCGGACGGTCCGAGGATTCAGGTACCCTAAGAGGTCCGTTCTTATGACCACACCCAACGGTGCGGTAGGAGGTCCCCTAGAAGGACTGGGTCCCTAACTTGGGTACAGAAGACGTAGAGGTCGTGACGTCCGTTTAAGAAATGGTGATTCGGTAGTCCCTTTATATCACCGGGAATCATCTGTGATGTATAATTCACTCGACACTGTACCTTACATCTTATTAATGTCACCTTTATTTCAGTCTTAACAAGATGTACGTCCGTTTCCTTATGGTTGTAAGAGTTATATTCGTGAGATTTACAAAGGAAAGATGTGTAAATAAAATGACTCCAACTCATTCCCTCCTTTTTTTTTTTCTACTTGTTTGTTTTCAGTGAGACGACGGGCAAAGAGTCAGACCTGTAGAAACAAATTCGAAACTGAACCGAATTTACTTGCTTAATTATAACTGTTTTTGTAGTTGATTCGATTACTCAACAATCAATTCCGTTATTTGTACAGTGTAATCTCAGTCGCGTCGTTTCTCCATTAATCGGGACCTTTTCGGGACGACTAACCTCGACAACTCTAGGAGACGAGAATTGGAAACTCAGGTAATAGATTGGGTCCTCAACACCGACACAATTACCCTTGAACGGTCATTTGTCGTCGGAACGTCCTCGTCGGTTCGGATATAAGTCTTAGGACCCTACTTTCCCCACGGCCACACAAATGTCTTCTCGGTAGTTGCTTCGAGGTACTTTTAGACTTTGTCCCGAGAAACCCTTATCTACGATTACAGTTTGTTCCTGTTTATATAAAGGTTCTTTTTGAACCACCCCACCCCACCCCCTCACTATGTGTAAAAAAACTGTATTTCCTGTGCGTCTTTATATAATTGTGTGTTAGATTATTTCCTCTTCAGTAAGGTTAGGGTTTTAGGGTAGAGAAGACGTTTATTCCTACGAGACTAGGAAAGTTCTATTTCACGTTATATGACATTTCACGTTATATGACATTATGTTACTTAAGGAGTTGATAGACTCGATTTCTTCGTTGGTCCTAGTGTGGATTTTTAGTATTTATTGTTAAATACAAGTAAATTTCGTTTTTTCTTTGTATGTGTACGACAATGTCAGGTCTTTATATACGAATGTACTCATTAACGTCTAAAATCACAGGAGACATTCTAGATAATAATAATAAAAATTTGAAGAGTGAGTAAAATTACTAAACCGAAATCCTGTTGGTTTTGATCGTGAAAGTTTCAGGTACGACTTTTTTTTAGTTTGTAAATATCTTTTTAGTGTTTGTCCTCAATGTTGTATGTACTTATTTTGGGGGCAAGAGATCTACTCACCTAGCAAGGACTTTATTTCGTTTTCTGGTATAACTGTTCGTGTCCAACTTAAACGTATTAGAAGTATAATTGAAGTTTTTTTACTAGTTGGTTCGGATTCAAGACTGTAGCGAAGATTATGATGTTTGCGTATATCTATATAATTAAACGTACACCTAATTGACTACGATGATGTAGTAGTCCTTTATAAAGAAAAAGGAACCTTTTGAACGAAAAATTTTCTAAATTTCGTTTGTTTGTGTAGTGCGTAAGTTCTATTATAGTGTGACGGTGAGTAAACGCCCAAAAGTACTAAAATACGATAGAGGGAGACGTTTCTTTCTTTTACAAGGTAGGACTAAAATAATGCATTCAAACTACTTTCTTTCCCCACCCATGGGTCAAAGCACTACAAGGACGACACACACTTACACGTCACACACACGTAGACCCACACTCTCCTCGTGTCTGCACCCTGTAAATGATATGTCATTTAGTTATACACGATAGAAAAAAGTCCGACTCATTAAAGTTTTCCCTGTCCTTCGTTAATCGACGGAGTGTAGAATGACCGATGACGTACCAAAATTAAAAAAAAAAGAGGGGGAGTTTACATCAAAGAAAGAATTACTTAAACGTTTTGTCGATATATACCGATATCAAAGTAATCAATTAAGAAAAAATATTATTTGATATCTAACTTTTCGTGATATTTGGTCAGAAGTAGAAGTTACTTTCTACTTTCTTCATTACGACATTTGGTGTTATTCTTATGTAAAAAAAAAAGGACGATAAGATGATAGTGACCGTCGGTTCATCTTGCACCTTCTTTATATGATGTCATAAATAAAGATTATAATACGTGTCGTGTATATTTTTACGGGTTTATGAAGACTTAACAGACCCTCGTTATTTCTTTTTATTTATTCTGACAGTTTTGTAAAATTTTTGAAATGTCTGTATATACCTAAATTAAACCATACTAATATACTATTAAAGAATAGGTCCATCATATGGTATCTTATTAACACGAGTTAGACAGATAGGGTTGGATGGACTTCTTATACTGAATACCGATTTGGTACAGAATCTTCTTTCCCTTCAGTGGGTCAGCACAGACTGAGACACTGGGGTACCTGACATCGAGTGGTTCGAGGGGACAGGTGTCCTAAGAGGTCCGTTCTCATGACCGCACCCGACGGTAAAGGAAAAGTTCTTCACCCAAAGTCTTACCTCCCGCTCGTCTCGTGGTGCTCAGATTGTACTCTTTCAGGAGCCAGGCCAGACGAGCAGGTGTGGTACTGGGACGAGGGAAGGACAATCGTCCGTGTCGGTGGGAGGAGACGCCACTGACTACGTGCCTGCGGTCACCTGTCGGCACTTCACTCTGGTTCTGAGGTCAGGGGTTTCACGTGAACGGTTGTCAGACTGCGATGTACTGTGTACGACCCGCAGTCGAAGGAGTAGATTACTCCAGTCTACTCCACGTCCCTCTGGACAGAGACCTCGACTGTTCTCATAAAATAAATAAATAGACTGTACATCTGAGAAGTCAGAAACCATACCGTACGTCTTAGAAAATCAACGCCGTACACTCTAAAGTAAGGGACCGGTCCCTAGCTTGGGCCCGGGGACGTGACCCTCGTCTCAGAGTCGATGGCCTGGTGGTCCTGGAGGGACTGACCTCATGCCTTACTATGTTGTATAGTCCGGACGGTGTCTCCTCGGAAACTATATGAGGAGAGGAAGGTAGAGGGTATATGTTAGAGACACATATATTACCGTGTCTGTAACAAGGGATTAATAAAGGAAGTTAGTGTCTATAAATAAACATATGACTTGATTCTGAAGTTTTTTTCTGAAAAAATTTCCTCCTTTTGGTAATTATGAATCTGAGGTCAGGAAGATTTTTATATAATATAAAAACCTTAATAAACACACACCCCCCCACCCCCCACTTCCTCTTTAAATAACGAAACAGTCCGGTTCCCCCTGTGTCACCCCCTTTTCTATATAAAAATTTTCTCGAAAGATGTTTTGTCATCCTTTTTAGTCATTTTATGTATTTATTTTTACTTCTTTTTCCCCTTTTTTTTTTCTTCCTTCTTCCCCGTTAAGATAAACGACTGACGGACCATCCACCGCCCATGACACGACCCACCAAATACACATTCCATAAATAAGACTTTTCTTGGGTCCCTCCTTATACTGCGATCAAAGTCAAAGTTTCTACTCCTTTTGACGAAGAGTGTTTGGAATTGATTGAATGAGATCTAGTATGACAATCATTACGATGTTATGCCAAAGGAACTGAACTTTAGAAGACAGGATAGGTAATATGACACGTATTATAAATAAATTTTCCTTTTCCGATACAGTATGAGGTGTACATTCTACTGTAGACGTTTCCCTAAAATACAAATTATAACGTTTACTTTATGTAGGACAACAAAAAGAGGACCATTAGGGTCTATGGCATTTACCCTAAGTACTGTTAACTCATTCTCGTCTTAGTAAACTTGTACATACTATTCATTTCGGTTTGACCGTCCTCGGAGTTCGACCGGTCTTGACAAATAGACTTAGTAGACGCATATAATTGTGAATTTTTCATCTGTCTCTTTCCGTTTGTTTATACTATTGCGACCTAAAGGTTGGACGGGAATAATTGAGACCGGATCAATGCGTCTCGATCGTAACGCTAAAAAGAAGGAGAGTTTTAGACATCTTCCACTTAATTTACACTTTCGTTCTAGTTAAGACAAGATTCTGTCATTTACTCGAATCCTAGTCTGGATAAAGTCCAATGTTTCTCTTAGATTAATACGGTAGAATTTACATACAAATATCTTGGTATAATGTCTCCGTCCTTTTTCCCTTCTATGGGGGTTGGGTTGAGCTTACTGTTCGTTTTAAGTACCGATGACTTTCCCATTCTTTTTTTTAAACTAGGGTATAAGTGTGGTGGGTGTATATCTCTGTTTATAAAGGTACGAAGTATAAAACATCGTCGATTCTCGAACGAGTCAACATAGGCTGAGAAACTCTGGGACAGCTAACGTCGTGTGGTACGAAGGGACAAGAAGTGGTAGAGGACCTCGAACGAGTTTGAGTACAAATAACTCAGTCACTACGGTAGGTTGGTAGAGTGGGAAACAGTGGGAGAAGAGAAGAGACTCAGAAAAGGTCGTAGTCCCACAATAGGTTATTCAGTCAAGAAACGTAGTCCACCGGTTTCATGACCTCAAGGTCGAAGTCGTAGTCTAGAAGGTTACTTATGAGTCCCAACTAAAGGAAATCCTAACTAATCAAACGTGAGGAACGTCAGGTTCCCTGAGAGTTCTCGGAAGAGGTCGTAGTGTCAAACCTTCGAAGTTAAGAGACCGTGAGTCGGAGGAAATGTCAGGTTGAGAGTGTAGGCATGTGCTGATCATCTTTTTGGTATTGAAACTGATATACCTGGAAACATTCACTTCACTACAGAGACGAAAAATTATGTGACAGAGATCCAAACAGTATCGAGAAGAAGGTTCCTCGTTCACAGAAAATTAAGGTACCGACGTCGGTACAGACGTCACGAAAACCTCGGGTTCTTTTATTTTGGACAGTGACAAAGGTAACAAAGTGGTGGATAAACAGTACTTCACTACGCTAGTCTACGGTACTAGAATCAAAAAACTTACAACTCAAAATTCAGTCGAAAAGGGGAGAGGAGGAAGTGAAAGTAGTTCTCCAAGATATCAAGGAGAAGTGAAAGACGGTATTCCCAGATTGGAAGAGTGCTACTATCTAGTCTTTTGTCTCCGAGTCTTTCCAATACACCGAATGAGATCTAATCTCTTGTTCACACTACCGTCCCGGTCTTCAGTGTCGAGGTCAGAGTTTTTAGTCGTAAGAGAGATACCATTGTGTTTCGAAGGTGTTATTTACTTCAAGTTTTAATAGTAGTAGTATTGAGAAAACTGGTGTTGGTAAAAGGTCAACAACCGCGTGACAGACCTTGACTCTTCGTAATTTTTATAAAAACCTTACTGACTTACCTGAACTAAGTGTGAGGTGATAGGTATAAAATTGATATAAAACTCCAGAACCCATTCAAAGTGACATAAATGGTTCCAAAACTATCAGTGAAGTTGATAAAATAGGGATTTAAAGACCTCATGTAGGACAAATATGATAAGTTTCTTTATGTCTGAATCTTTCGAGTCTTAATCTTCTTTGAAGTCTCTACTAGACCGGACGTCTAAAGATTAGGACCAACTATAAATCTTAGTTCCGTGAACTACTTGTCCTACACGAGGTCTTTAAGTACGAACGAGGAGCCTTCTTCTCGATACTGAAGGGACCACCGAGTCTACCATTTCGCAGACGGAGGTTACGTCCTCTGGGTCCAAGTTAGGGACCCAGCCCTTCTAGAGGACCTCTTCCTTTACCGTTGGGTGAGGTCCTGAGAACGGACCTTTTAGGGCACCTACCTCCTTGGACCATCCGATGTATGTCAGGTACCCCAGTGTTTCTCAGCCTGCACTGACTTGTTGAAGTGAAAGTCTGTCATATAATTTTTCGTCTCTGTAGTGAAACGGTTGTTTCCAGGTATATCAGTTTCGATACCAAAAAGGTCGTCAGTACATACCTGCACTGCCGACCTGGTATTTCTTCCGACTTGTGTCTTCTTGACTACGGAATCTTAAAACCACGACCTCTTCTAAGAACTCTCAGGGAATCCGTTGTTCTAGTTTGGTCAGTTAGGATTTCCTTTAGTTAGGGTTTATGAGTGACCTTCCTGACTACGACTTCCACTTCGAGGTTATAATACCGGTGGACTACACTTCTCGACTAAATGACCTTTTCTGGGACTGCGACCCTTTCTAAGTCCCGTCCTCCTCTTCCCCCGCTTTCTCCTACTCTACCAACCTACCTAGTAGTTGAGTTACCTGTACTCAAATTCGTTTGAGACCCTCTATCACTTCCTGTCCCTTTGGACCGCAGGACGTCAGGCACACCAACGTTTCTTAGTCTGTGTCGAATCGTTGACTTGTTGTTGTTAAATCTTCTCGAATTACTTTTGTGTGCAAACCCGGTGTGACGTCTGATGTCTAAGTCTTGTCTCAGGGGACCGAACCGTAAGTGATGAGACACCCTGTCGACCAAGGTGGTAGTCCATAGAAAAAGGAACGTCTTTTAGAGTTTGAATCTGTTTTCATATTTCTTTTTCATGTTATTTAGAATATCGTTGGTAGTACGTCGAAGTTGTCAAAACTTGAGGACCTGTCAGAACAAAGTTGGCGTAGGAGTGTCAGGACTTGGGGAACTTAATGAGACATCGTTTGGAGTGGATATTTTTAAAGTCATGGATTCAGATTTTGTAACCCTACATAGTTTTTGTATTAGTGTACGATAATAGTGTGAATTTGTTTTAATAGTTTTTAAGGAATTATAGTAGTTTGTTGGTCTACCGATAGTGTAAAATAACTAAGAGAAAGACAGGAGAAAAGGGGAGAGAGAGAAAGGAAGTAAATACAGACAGAGAAGGTTAGTATTAGGTATATACTAATTTAGAATTTAGAGTATTAGATGTCCAACAGAGAAGGGGGAAAGAACCTTTTTTAGTCAAGGAACCATGGATCTTAAAAGATTTTAGTCCTCAGACGCTAATATAGAGATACTACTATATATTTGACAAGAATAAAGACATAAAGAATGTTTGACCTACTTGTCTAAGTCCAGACTTAAAAAAAAGTAAAAATGATCCAGAATCGTCTCAAGGTTTCTTAACGTTCCTCTCTATTCTTTCGGAAGGAGTCACTAGTTACGTTTCTTTATCTCCTTTTATTGTCTTACCTTTTCTGATCTCTAGAGAAGTTCTTTTAATCTCTATGGTTCCCTTGTAAAGTCCGTTTCTACCCGTGTTATTTCCTGTCTTTACCATACCTGGATTGTCTTCGTCTTCTATAATTCTTCTGCACCGTTCTTATGTGTCTTCTTGATATGTTTTTCTAGAAGTACGGGGTCTATTGGTGCTTCCACACTAGTGAGTGGATCTCGGTCTGTAGGACCTTACGTTTCAGTTCACCTGGAATCCTTGGTAGTGATACTTGTTTCTATCACCTCCACTATCTTAAGGTCAATTTGCTAAAGTTTAAGATTTTTTACTACGACACTTTCACAACGTGAGTTATAGGGTCGTTTAAACCTTTTGAGTCGTCACCGGTGTCCTGACCTTTTCCAGTCAAAAGTAAGGTTAGGGTTTCTTCCCGTTAGTGTTTCACAAGTTTGATGACGTGTTAACGTGAGTAGAGTGTGTGATCGTTTCATTACGAGTTTTAAGAGGTTCGGTCCGAAGTCGTTATGCACTTGGCACTTGAAGGTCTACAAGTTCGACCTAAATCCTTTCCGTCTTTTTGGTCTCTAGTTCAACGGTTGTAGACAACCTAGTATCTTTTTCGTTCTCTTAAGGTCTTTTTGTAGATGAAGACGAAATAACTAATATGTTTTCGGAAGCTGACACATCTAGTGTTGTTTGACACCTTTGAATAAGTTCTGTACCCTTGTGGTCTGGTGGAATGGACAGAGGACTCTTTGGACGTACGTCCAGTTCTTCGTTGTCAATATTGACCTGTACCTTGTTGGTTGACCAAGATTTAACCCTTTCCTCATGCAGTTCCGATGTATAACAGTAGGACGAATAAATTGAATATACGTCTCGTGTAGTACGTTTTACGGTCAGTCCTACTTTGTGTTCGACCTTAGTTCTGACAACCCTCTTTATAGTTATTGGAGTCTATACGTCTACTGTGGTGGGAATACCGTCTTTCACTTCTGCTTGACTTCTCGGAGAACTACTTTCACTTTCTCCTCTCCCTTTTTCGACAGAATTTCGAGTTGTAACTCTTTTGATTCTAGTACCGTAGACCAGGGTAGTGAAGTACTGTTTATCTACCCCTTTGTTACCTTTGTCACTGTCTGAAATAAAAGGACCCGAGGTTTTAGTTATGTCGGTACTTTAATTTTCTGAGAACGAAGAACCTTCTTTTGGATACTGGTTGGATCTGTCGTATAATTTTTCGTCTCTGTAATGAAACGACTGTTTCCAGGTAGATCAGTTTCGACACCAAAAAGGTCACCAGTACATACCTACACTCTCAACCTGATATTTCTTTCAACGACTCTCGGTTTCTTACCTACGAAAATTTGACATCACAACCTCTTCTGAGAACTCTCAGGGAACCTGACGTTCCTCTAGGTTGGTCAGGTAGGATATCCTTTAGTCAGGACTTATAAGTGACTTCCTAACTACGACTTTGAGGTTATGAGACCGATGGACTACACTTCTTGACTGAAGAATCTTTTCTGGGACTACGACCCTTTCTGAATTCCGTCCTCCTCTTCCCCTGTTGTCTCCTACTCTACCAACCTACCTTAGTGACTGAGTTACCTGTACGCAAACTCGTTCGAGACCCTTGACCACCACCTGTCCCTTCGGACCACACGACCTCAGGTACCCCAGAGTTTCTCAGTCTATACTGACTCACTGACTTGACTTGACTCTACAATGATACATAAAGGTAGTTCATATATTTCAGACCGACAGAGAGAAAAACCACTATAATCCTCAATAACAGGTCCAGGTAATTAATGAATCCCACCGTTTTACCACTATAAGATAATAAGGAGGAAGTAAATGACCGATATTATGACAATATTTCTTCGTAAAAGAGAGTAGTTGGTAATACGACTCCACGTGAACATATTTTTTGTTTTTTATATACGAATAAAGGTTAAGAAATGTTCAAAGTTTTATTCTTCGATTAAGAGATCGTAGTAAGATGTCACTGCGACTCTAAAACATGTTAGAGGGGGACGTGTTGACACTTGAGAACCTAGTTTCATTTAACAATGCAGAGAGAAAGTTAAAACACGACAATGAAAATAACGGAAAATTAGAACAAATGTCCTGGAATATATTTATATTTTTAACGAAAACCTAAAACTCAGTGAAATATGTCCATATAAAGATGTAGTCTAATCAAAAGAAAATCGTGAATATACTAATGCATTATCTGTATTTATTTTGGAGTTCATTAATAGTAATGGTGATTTATATTTTGTCTAATATACACGAGTTGACATTCAAATATTTCATGGTTATGACCATATAGATTTAGATAATCTTATTTTCATCAATCTTTACTTTGTTTTCAGAAATTGTTATGGAGGATTTTTACTTGTTATTAGTCTTTCCCTTGATTATGTTACATTTTCAAAGAGTTAACAATACGTACTCTATAGAACATGTAAAATCCGAATTAAATTGAAAGTCAGAAAAACAGTAGTTTCAAGACGGAGATGTATGAGAGGGTCGGTACGAAAGGAAGTCACAGACACTACGATAGGTGTACGAAAGAATAAGATGAATATTTGTCGAAGTACCGTCAGAAGACATAGAAATAGGATTATAGGTGAAGTTGGACGAGACAGGGAAGGTTAAAAGGGTGACAAGATACTTTGTCAATTTTTTCAAATTTGTAAAATAGATCTCTGTTGGTATTGTTCTAAGACCGTGATACTCTCTTCTTCTATTTCTTTTCCATAGACTTTCACTTTAAAGGAGTCATTCTATTACGTAAATTTGTACTTGTAAGTGTATCAGTTGCATTCGTGGTATTGACTGTTGTATTCAGAGACGTATGATCTCATAAGGAAAGAGGGTCCTAATAGAACCAAAGGTGTCCACCCTCTACTCTTATTAACAGTTAGAAATGAAAGATGTACCGTATAGAACATTTTTGTACTATTACGAGGTACGTTTTCGTAGACTCATAGGTCCTTAGTTTTACGGTGTTTTTTATGTAGTAACGGATCTTTCACTCTGATTAAGAGTGAAACGTGAATTAAACGTGAATTCACTAATTCACGTTTTATGAAGATTGTTTATCAAAGTAATTATCGACTTCAAAACTTTTTATGGTGACGTAATTTTTGATCAGTGACGTAAAGGTATAAGTTCTATTTTCAAGATATTTACATAGTTGGTAAATTGAATGTTTGTAATGTAATAACGAGAAATTTACCTTTCGACACTTAGTAATGATTCCTCACGAGACCTACCGAGTAACATTAAATTTATATGACAGTGGATACCATTTCAACTTCGACTGATCCAGGGTTGGTTTTACAAATTTATTTCAGGATGGATCTGTCGACCTTTTACTCTGACGAAGAGTGGCCACTCTACCGTGACCCCATATTGGTGACAGACCTCTTTAAAAGAACTCCAAGTGACTTGTTGGGTTTTAGGTTGAAAGTAATTATTACCTTTTTGTTTGTACAGTCAGCGGATGACAAGATGATTACCTATGAGTGATAGGTCGAGTTGAAGGTTTTCCTGTTTTTGTAGAATGGTGTTCTTACTTCTAACAATTTTTACAATAGTTTTATAATGGTAAAGTAAGTATCTCGGTTTTCCGGAGTCACTGAAAGTAAAAATCTTTCATAGTCCGTGGGGTGAGGTCGTGAGAACGGACCTTTTAGGGTACCTCCTCGGACCACTCGGCGTCAGGTACCCCAGAGTTTCTCAGCCAGTTCTGACTCGTTGAAGTGAAAGTGAAAAGTGAAAGTACGTCACCTCTTCCTGTACCGTTGGGTGAGGTCACAAGAACGGACCTCTTCGGGTCCCTGTCCCCTCGGACCACCCGACGACAGTTATCCCAGCGTGTCTCAACCTGTACTGACTTCGCTGAATCGTCGTCTTCGTCGTTCTATATTTTCATCTGGTTATCTTTTACGTCTTGACGTCTCTACCTAGTGAAGTTAAGTCAAATCAGTGAGTCAGTATAGGTTGAGAAACACTGGGGTACATGACGTCGTAAGGTCCGGAGGGACAGGTAGTGGTTGAGGACTTCGAATGAGTTTGAGTACGGGTAACTCAGTCTCTACGGTAGGTTGACAGAATAGGACAGAGAGGAAGAGGAGGGTGGAGGTTAGAAAGGGTCGTAGTCCCAGAAAAGTTTACTCAATCAAGAAGTGTAGTCCATCGGTTTCATAACCTCAAAGTCGAAGTTATAGTCAGGAAGGTTACTTATAAGTCCTTACTAAAGGAAATCCTACCTGACCAACCTAGAGGAACGTCAGGTTCTCTGAGAGTTCTCAGAAGAGGTTGTGGTGTCAAACTTTCGTAGGTAAGAAGCCTCGAGTTGAAAGAAATATCAAGTTGAGAGTGTAGGTGTGTACTGATGACCCTTTTGGTAGCGAAACTAATCTACATGGAAACAGTCGTTTCATTACAGAGACGAAAAGTTATACGACAGATCCAACCAGTATTGAAAGGAAGGTTCCTCATTGACAGAAAATTAAAGTACCGACGTCAGTGGTAGACGTCACTAAAACCTCGGGGAGTTTTTATTTCAGAGAGTGACAAAAGTGACAAAGGGGTGGATAAACGGTACTTCACTACCTGACTTACGGTACTAGAATCAAAAGACTTACAACTCATCTCCACCTAACTACTCCATAAAAGACCATAGAAAAACCCGTTCCGACAGGAATTCATACTTTGTTTTCGTAGTGAGATCCATGATTACATACTACAGTGGTTCCCCGTTAATAGATCTATAAAATTTCAGTGTTTCCGTCATTTCTTAAATCTTTCTTTTTAGACAGTACAATCCGTACAGTCCTTCGATTGGTACCTTCGTTTACTAAACAGACGTTTCTAAATGTATTAGGATCCGGATTTTGTTACCGTTAGGTGAGGTCATGAGAACAGACCTTTTAGGGTACCTGTCTCCTCGGACCATCCGACGTCAGGTGCCCCAACGCTTCTCAGCCTGTGCTGACTCGTTGAAGTGAAAGTGAAAAGTGAAAATACGTGACCTCTTCCTTTACCGTTGGGTAAGGTCACAAGAACGGACCTCTTAGGGTCCCTGCCCCCTCGGACCACCCGACGACAGATACCCCAGTGTGTCTCAGTCTGTGCTGACTTCGTTGAGTCGTCGTCGTCGTCCGGATTGTATGTAACGAGTCTTTCACTTTTTAGACCACTGGTACTATAAAAGGTGATCGTGCCACTACTCCTACTATGGAGTGAAGACGACAACACCATGTCTACTCAGTATGTAGTGAGTAATGAAAGGATCTGTAGTAAAGCAGAGACATAGAGTAGTCGTATGTTATTGTTCACCAACAATTAGACCCAAGACCGAATGTGACTTCGTCCTCCATCTACCCAGGGGGGTCCCATTTCACTAACCTCTAAGTAAGGGACTCCTAGTTTTTAGGTTCTACTCTTTTCGTCCTGTTAATTCTCTCCTCCGACCCGGGACAGGTCTGGTACACAAAGAGTAAGGACTTCAGACCTCTACAGAGGTTGGTGTGTACGTGTCTTTCGGAGGAACCTCCAGTTACCTCTCACCACGATTGATTACGATCCGTGAGGTCTGTGGAGAAGTCATCCTAGGTAGAAGCGATTCTCTACACACACGTGTGTACCCTCCTAGGACTCTATATGGTTTATACCGGACACTTGGGCCGTTTGGTTTCACTGACAGTCTTCTTTATGGGGTATTTTCATTAAGTTCGACGGTGTTTCCATACAGAGTCGTAGAGGAGGAGAGAGATGGACTCAAACGGATACACAGATAGGTGTGCCCGACATGAAAAAAGAGAGAATTATTTGTACACTGAACGAAGTGATGAAGGACAGAAATACCTTTAAGGAAAGACGTTTCGGCTTCCCGGTCCCGGGAACAGTGACTGGTGAGCAGATGACCGAGCCTAGACTGCGAAAGGGGCGGTGGAGGGTCGGGTCAGAGACCGACCCTTGGGTTCCGGGCGAGGTTCGGCAACGTCCGGCTCCGGTGGGTTCTAGTATAGTTAAACGAAACGACTGGACTACGAGAAGATGTAATGTCGTCTAGATTCTGAAACCACAGTCCGACTTGGTATACTTTACCGGTTATAAATTAGTAGAGACTGAAAGTTCTTACCGTTGAGTTCTCTATGTTCCATTGTTAAATGTAAACCATCAGGGATGATAGTGAGAGGGAATATACGAAAATTTCTCTTCCCAGTGTGTCCGAAGGTAGAAACGCGTGGACCCACTGATGCCTGTGTTCTAATTCCCTCCGTGATCTCCCCTTCTTGTCGTTGAAAAGTTAGAAAATATAAGTAACTTTTTTTATAAGATACTAATATGTATGCACACAATATGTTTACAGGTGTTTCCGTTTCAGACGAAACGTACATGGTTTTGATTGAACTGACTGTCGGATGTCAAAGTCGTATTACGAAAGACCCCTTACCTTTCTCGTACTCACTGTATTACACATATTAGTATATTGTGACGACACGAAATCGTCACCGGCGTAGTTATAAAATCCTGAACGCGACGACGGGTCTAAGAGAAGTGAAGGGTCTTCGTCTCGTCGGACAAGGTGAGGTCAGTCGCCGGACTACTTCGAGGCCTCCAGTGTCTTGGCTGTCACCTCTGGAAGTCTCGTCTGACGAGACATTGTACTGTCCGTCAGTTTCGTCTTAAAATTTACTCGAACCCGAATCGTAATATGTAATGGAAGCGAGTCGGACTTTAAGAAAAGTTCACGAATCCTCAGGCTTCTTGGGAGATGAACGGTCCTTGTAAGGAGGAACTTTGGTAAACTATACTTTTGTGGTCATTTAAGGGACGAACGGTAAAAATAAGAAAGAATTTAGGGTTCTTGCGACGGGGTCACTTTACTGTTGACGCCGATTTTACCTACCGTGACGATGTGGAAATGTTGTGTACTACCTTGCCCTGACGGAAAAGATAAAACCTCTTTTATGTGACATTACAGGTGACCCTGGGTCCTATTCTCTACTATCCTCGGTAAAGAAGTACGACTATTTCATCGGTCATCGTCCGGGTCTTTAGGTATCGTTAATTTTCCGTTTATTTTCAATTTATGTCTTAGACATGTAGACAACATGTAATAGTAGTTTCTAGACTAGAACGATTGTTTAGTAATTAATAAGGAATAGTGATTGTAGGGACCCTTGTCACCTATTCACTCTCCTGTAATGATCCGGTAACTTTACGTTTACACCCCCAGTATCAACGTTCGTAGTAAATAAATAGGTCTATACGTTGCACCCCAATCAACGCGACTAGTATGTTTCCATCTCGAGTCAAAACGTTCCGGAGCAGATCCCGTCAGAAGGTGAAGGGGTACAGTCCTCGACGCACTGATACAACGGATCTCCAGAAGTGTCGGTACCGCTCCCCTGAAGAGTCTTTCTCCTCTGTTTCGTCTCTGGTTAAAGGCCCAGTCAGAGACTTTTGAACACTTTATTATAAACACGAACATGATCGACGAGCCACCACAGGCTGAGACTCTCTGGGACACCTGACGTGTACCTTAAAAGGTCCCTTCTTATGATCTCACCCAACGGTAAAGGATGAGGTCCCCTAGAGGGATCCCTTCGGGGGGTTTTATGATGATGATATTCAGGTGATTTTTATCAATACCTTTTGCACTTTCACTTTCAGTGAGTCAGGACAGGTTGAGAAACACTGGGGTACCTGATATGTCGGACACCTTAAGAGGTCCTGTCTTGTGACCTTACTCATCGGATAGGGAAGAGGTCCCCTAGAAGGGTTGGGTCCCTGACTTGGGTCCAGAGGGTGTGACACCCGCCTAAGAAGTGGTCGACTCGGTGTTCCCTTCGAGTACCTTTTGTATGAATCGAGTAATATTTCGTGGTTCGTCTCTTACTTTGACATCAATAAACTTTCAAGACTGAATACTGTGATGTAGTATCATAATTTATTTAATTAGGAAGACCCGGTCAAAAGTTAAACAGATATAATGTATATAAACCCCACACACACACACATTTGTGTGTGTAGTGTATGATTCAGCGAAGTCAACACAGGTTGAGAAGTACTGGGATACCTACCATCGGACGGTCCGAGGAGCTAGGCACCCTAAGAGGTCCGTTCGTATGATCTCACCCAACGGTGCGGGAGGAGGTCTCCTAGAAGGACTGGGTCCCTAACTTGGGTGCAGAGGACGTGACCGTTTACCCAAGAAATAGTGATCACGGTAGGTCCTTCAGATATATATGTGCACACACACACACACACACACACACACACACACACACCACACCACACACACGTACCGACAGTGGGGATGTATTTTAGGACCGGAATCTGAGACATTTGCAGGGGAAACGACCCCCGTCCTGCGATTCGGAACAGTCGTCTCCAGGTGGCTCGTTCCTCGTTCTCCTGCCGGGCGGGAGG
This sequence comes from Capra ibex, assembly GCA_006410555.1. NCBI lineage: Eukaryota > Metazoa > Chordata > Mammalia > Artiodactyla > Bovidae > Capra > Capra ibex. The sequence goes on along the minus strand of SJYO01013871.1, from coordinate 54,472,540 downwards.
ACTCGCCGGGACGCGTCGGGGGTCCTCTGCCCCCGCCCGAGGGGTCCTGCCGACCGGCCGCCGGAGGTCACCGCCCGGAGGTCCCTGGAGTCCGGGCCGAGGTGGACGGACGTGAGAGTCCGTCGTCGCCCGGTGAACACGGGTGCGGGAGACCCTCCCAAGAAGTGGTAGGTGTCCGCCCCACAAAGGCACGTCAGTGGAGTCACCTCCCGCAGACGACCAGAAGTCGAGGAAATAAGGGGTAAACTGGGGTGGGATCTTCTCCACTTTCGCCTGTGAAACGTACACGAGACCTGGGATTCTCAAAGAAGATGGAGAGAATTATCAATTAGTGAAGGATGCTTATTCGTTGGGAAGTAGTAAAAAAGACAAGTCTTTTTTTGTCTTGTAGTCAAGGCAAGTCTTGACAAGACCCAAGACAAGATTATGTGAAGGGAAGGAAGAGTAGAGGGAAGTTCTTAATAGTCCTTGGTCGTAGTGTGACAGGGCTTCATTGACGAAAATCAAAACCCTACCTCTATGATACGGCGAGAATGTCAGAAGGTTTTCTAAGAAGAAGGAGGAAGGAAGTGTATTGACCTTCATCGTGTAAAGTCTGTGATACTCTCGAGAGGTGACAGGTCGGGTTAAATTAGATACCTACTGTTCTACTTTCAAAATAGTGTCATTTATATACGATTTTACTGATTTAGTTTTACGGTAAGTGTTTTGATTTATTGCAAATGAAATGTAAATATATATATAGCCAAGTCAAGTCAAGTCAGCGAGTCAGCACAGGCTGAGAAACGTTGGGGTACTTAGCGTCGTGCGGTCCGGAGGGACAGGTAGTGGTTGAGGGTCTCAAGTGAGTCTGAGTACAGGTAACTCAACCACTACGGTAGGTCGGTAGAGTTGGAGACAGCAGGGGAAGAGGAGGACGGGAGTTAGGGAGGGTCGTAGTCTCAGAAAAGGTTACTCAGTTGAGAAGCGTACTTCACCGGTTTCATTTCCTCAAAGTCGAAATCGTAGTAAGGAAGGTTTCTTGTGGGTCCTGACTGAAGGAAATCTTACCTGACCAATCTAGAGGAACGTCAGGTTCCCTGAGAGTTCTCAGAAGAGGTTGTGGTGTCAAGTTTTCGTAGTCAAGAAACCACGAGTCGAAAGAAGTGTCAGGTTGAGAGTGTAGGTATGTACTGGTGTCCCTTTTGGTATCGGAACTGATCTGTCTGGAAACAACCGTTTCATTACAGAGACGAAAACTTACACGATAGATCCAATCAGTATTGAAAGGAAGGTTCCTCATTCGCAGAAAATTAAAGTACCGACGTCAGTGGTAGACGTCACTAAAACCTCGGGGATTTTTATTTCAGGCTGTGACAAAGGGGTAGATAAACGGTACTTCACTACCCTGGTCTACGGTACTACAATCAAAAGACTTACAACTCGAAATTCGGTTGAAAAAGTGAGAGGAGAAGGTGAAAGTAGTTCTCCGAAAAATCAAGGAGAAGTGAAAGACGGTATTCCTACTACAATATATATATATACATATACAAGTCACTCAAGTTAAGACTCTAGTAAATAATTAGTACTACAATTGGGATAAACGAATTTCCTCTTTTAGATCTCTAATCCCCCTCATTCAGTCTATTTGTAGTGAATACGTATATGTGTTAAGTTTTGGATCTCGAATATAACTTAAGACTATTAATAAGAAGTTTTATACGCAAATAGTTGTACAGTTGTGGAAAGGTTACATTTTCTTTGTGAGTAAATAAAATTTTACAATATACTACTAGTCTTTTACAATTGTGTCACCCGTGTCGTACACAAATATTGGGTAACCTGTACCAAGTTCTAGTGAAAGATTGAACGTGTTGAGTCGTACTGTAAAAATTGTCATTTTGTCTTTTTCCTTCAATTATTTACTCTCCGTACGACATGACCCTGGATTAAAGGTACCCGTCGAAGGGAATTACATCCAGGTTCCTTGTGTTGTTATTTAACAAGTCGGTAATCGTCTCCTTTTTGACATCTACATTTTATTTTCTACGGAATTTTCAAAGTCTTTACAACCCGTTACGGACTCTTTGTGTAATAACGTAGAGATTATGATCTCGAATTTTTTCTAAAAAAGGAAAAAAGGATACTGATCGTTATGTATTTTAAGTCTCATACCTTTATAAATGAGACGATAAAAGAGAGTTGAATTAAAGTACATTATAGGGTCCCTTCCTGTGTGGACTAATTTACGACTGAACGTTCATTCTTCGTGTCCTTAAATTACCTGTATCTGATTTTGATTTAACTTTTTAAACGAAACAGAAGGTTTTGGATGGATGATTATGTTCTATACGCGATTCTTAGCGAATAATAATACGAAAATAAAAATTTAGATACTTATTTCGTCACGATCTGAAAGATAGGTGTCTAATATATGATGTGAACCTTTGGTCCCTCCCGTCCTATAATCCTTACCTTTGGTATCTTTTTATTTTGGCGTTAAAATTTAAGACTTGTAAGAGTCGATGAAATTTTATATCATAACGAATGTAATGATATTTTTCATGTTCAGACAGAAATATGATGGTGGATACCCCTTGACGGAAAAATTTTTGAAAAATAAAACTTTATTAAATTCCGAATGTCTATTCAACGTATTTATCTTTCCCTTAAGTGTCTATGTAAAGTGGGTCGAAAGAGACTTCTTGAATTTGGTGGAATTCTGATGGTTTCGATTCTTTAATTATAACCACTTGATAATGACGGATTTGATGTCTGAAATAAACTTAAAAGGTCACAGGAAAAGAAGAAGGTTATAGGTGAGGTCTCATAGATAGTGTGACATAAATGAACAACACAGAGAAACACACACACACGAGTCGACACAGGCTGAGAAACATTGAGGAACCTGACATCGGGCGGTCCGAGGAGACAGGTACCCTAAAAGGTCCGTTCCTATGACCTCAGCCAAGGGTAAGGAAGGAGGTCCCCTATAAAGGTTGGGTCCCTGCCTTGACGTAGGGAACATGGAGGACGTAACCGTCCATCTAAGAAATGGTGACACGGTAGACCCTTCGGGGACACAGAGAAATCGGAGGAGGTTAGACACTACTCGTTAAAGTATATGAATTGGAACGAAAAGTACTGTGTAAACTACTTGTGAGTAGTCAGTAAAACATCTGACAGAGAGTCAGACAAAAGATTGTTAATGTCAGTGAGTCAGCACGGGCTGAGAAACGCTGGGGTACTTAGCGTCGTACGGTCCGGAGGGACAGGTAGTGATTGAGGGTCTCAAATAAGTTTGAATACAGGTAGCTCAAGCACTACGGTAGGTCGGTAGAGTAGCGACAGCAGGGGATTGTTAATCTGATACCGATATGTAAAGACCGACTTTATGGTGGTTTCACTCCAACGCAGGAAGAGACACATAGTATAGTCCCTCTCTTACGACAACTATACAGAATAATGACTGTTCCAAGTGGAACTAGAGGACCAGTAGCATTGGTTAATATCACCTCTTTCGGTTAAAGGGTGACATTAACTATTTAAAGAGCCCTCTTCTAGGAAATTCTGGCACAATTATATGACTAAAATCGTAGGTGGTCACGCAAGACAGTCACCGTCAGTCGTGACAACTGAAACGGACTACCTCTAAAGTATAAAAGGAGTAAAGAAGATATGCAGTGGAAGTGTCTAGTGTTCCAAGTGATTAACAATGCTACAGTTAAAAGGGTTTTAAATTGATGTCTAAGTCTCCTTAAGGTTAGTTTTGAGATAGTCCGAATTTTTTTTTTTTTTCCGTTTCTCTAAGATTTTAAAATAGTTTGGTGTCTTCTTAGTCTTATTGGTTTTGTTAAAGTATTGTCATTTTGTTATTCGACCTTCTGACGACGACGACGACGACGACGACGATTCAGCGGCGTCAGCACAGGCTGAGCCACGCTGGGGTGTCTGCCGTCGGGTGGTCCGAGGGGACAGGGACCCTAAGAGGTCCGTTCTTGTGACCTCACCCAACGGTAAAAACAGAGGTCACGTGCTTTCACTTTTCGCTTTCACTTCAGCGAGTCAGGACAGGCTGAGAATCGCTCGGGTACCTGACGTCGGGTGGTCCGAGGAGGTAGGTACCCCAAAAGGTCCGTTCTCATGACCTCACCCAAACCTTCTGAAGATGGATTAGAGTTTTGAATGAACTTTCGACTTCAGTAGTTCTGTCATATCATAGTCAGTTCTCTGTATTTAATTGTCTAATTACTTTCTCTCCACTCCCGGATCTTTATCTGGGTTGACTAGACTAAAAGTTTGTTCCTTTGACAGTTCCCCCTCCCCTGTACACGTATGAATACCGACTGAGTACAACGACAGACCGTCTTTGGTTGTCTTGTGACGTTTCGTTACTCGGAGGTCCACTTTTAATTGAAATGTTTGCCATTGACTGACCCCCGTATTTCCTTTTTTTACAAAAGTTGTTTACAACGATCTTAATTTAAAGACATATACATAAAAATTTTTAATTGGGAGGGAGTATAGTATGAGTTTTTAATTAAGTTTGATCTCGTGTTTCCATGTACGTTTTCGATTTTGAGGGTCTTATTTTGTACCACCCCCACCCCTACCCCCCTTAGAAACTCTGAAACCACATCCATTTGTAAAGAATGTTATATTTTTCGTACTTCATCTTCTGTTTCATTAAGTATTGAACATGAAGTGACTTTAGTCTTTTAACACAAGAAACTTTGTTTGACAATTCCGTGAGTTTTCCGTTAGTATCTTACCTTTTTTTTTAAGTGAAGTGTGTAAATTCAAAAAGATCTGTTGCGTTTCTGTCTCATGTGAGTGTCCTCTCATATGGGTCGACGAAAGGTTTCACGAATTTGGTTAAATGTGAGGTCTCGCATCTCACATCTCAGGATGAACGACGATTAGCAGTGGTTTTACACTATTACAGTGAAGTTAGAAAGTGGACCATCTACTCTTTACTATCAAGTAAACCAAAAATTAAATGTAAAGGGAATCTTATCTCAAATAGTAGAAAAGTCTCTAAAGAATCGGTAAGAGTAAAGGAAAACACTTCGCGAAAAAGTCAGAAATGGGTAAAAAGACGAGACGTAAACAGAAAAAGAATGAGTCAATACACACACACGTGCGCGTACACACACACACACACATTGTCAGACAGTCAATGGACACAGTATTTGTAGAGAAAGGAGAAACACGAAATGAAAAACAAAAATTTTCCGTGACAATTAATGTCTCCAAAGATTAAAATTGTATCAACTTAAATAAGGAGTGGGAATAATAAACCAACCCGAAAGAGAGTGGACAAACGTTTTGACCAAGGGGTAATGTTCCAGTACAAAAGGACATAGTAGAAAAATTTCATAATACCAAAACTCGAAAGTATAAATTCAGAAATTTAGGTATATTTTAACTACACCCAAAAAAAAACCGATAGTACCCGTACTCCTTAGGTCAAAGTAATAATAAGGAATACTTATCGGTTACCGTTCATCTGGTATATAGTTTTTAAGATGGGAAATAAAATGACTAGAGGTTACGATCTGCATATTTCTTAATTTAAGGAGACATACATATCTTAGTGAAGACACGACAGATAAGACGAGGCATCCAGATAACCAAATTAGACGTGGTTCTATTGTGCCATACTTAACGATATTTAAATATTATTGTAAACTATGTTCATTCCCTTTTTGGAGGTGGAATAAGAAGACGAAATCTTTACAGTATCGAAAAGAATCGAGTAACAGAAGAGTAAATGTAAAATCTTAGTCGAACAGTTCGACTTATTGTTATTTGTTATTGTTTCTGGGATAACCATAAAATAAACTTTACCCTAATTTAAATACTTTTGACGTAAGAATACTATGACCCATATGAATAGGTATTGTCACATATAGAAGGATAAATAAATCCAGAAATTTTTGAAAAAGTTATTTTAATTTTAATAAAAAGATTTTTATAACATATAAGAAGTAATTCAATTACGGACCTTTATAAAAGATAAAGATGTCATGACATATCCAACTAAAGAATTATTTATACATAAAGTTCCCCAATATTAATCTTAATTTATTATAAACATTTCACGGATTGCATCATTGACCATATAACAATTACGATTATACACAAATGACTTATTTTGTTTTATTTAGTGTATAAGGTAAATAGAGATCACACAATTAAAATCTTAGTAAAACTGATAATTTTAATCGTCACAACTCTAAAATTACACACTCTAAATATATAATTAAACCTTTGTTGACTCTATAAATGGTATACCTTAATAGAATAGGTAGGTTCTTGATATACGGAGAAACAAATGAGTTTATAATGAAATAAAGAGAGTCACTGTACAACGTCAAAAAGGTATAAAGAATTCAAATAAGAATCGATACTCGACACCCCGAAGAAAACCAACGGTATTAATAACTCTAGAATTTTTATAAACGTTTTATACTCGTAGATAAATAATAAAATTAATGTGTTTATAGGTGAATGACATTTCTTTTTTATTCCAAAATTTGTTTGTTCACAAAGACCATTTAGAAGGATTGGGGTTTAGGACTTTAATAACCTATTCAACGTATAAAACCGTAGAAGTAAGGAAGATACTATTTTGTGGACGGATATTTAAATTAGAAAAAAAATTTGACCTGACAGAAAAAGAAGGACCAAAAATTCCAGATCAAACTTCCTAGAAATTTTTTTACTACTAAGAGATGTAAAAGAGAAAACAAATCATAATATATTTCTTTGGGATGACTAAAAACTCATAAACACACCGACCAATCAGTAGACCTATAGGAACTCACTATTCTAGATGGAATACGGAATTTTTATAATGATGGTGCTACCGATACAAATTTTAACGTGACATTTCCCTATTCTCCTCTTCGACCTTCTGAACCGTTATCATGATCACTCTTTACTTCCAAAGATTGGTCCCACCATTGTCATTTCCACCGTTTGTCATCGACCTAAAACCCATATAAAACTTCCATCTCGGTTATTCTAAAGGACTACCTATTCTACAACAGACTCTCTCCTTCCTTAATCCCCACCCGAAGGGACCACCGAGTCTGCCATTTCACAGACGGACGTTACGTCCTATGACCCAAACTAGGGACCCAGTCCTTCTAGGGAACCTCCTCCTTTACTGTTGGATGAGGTCATGAGCAGACCTTTTAGGGTACCTACCTTCTCGGACCTTCCGATGTCAGATAGCCCAGTGTTTCTCGGTTGTACTGACTCACTGAAGTGATAGTATAGAATAGTGATTCTTTCACCTTTCTTTTATTAATAGTGGACTCGACCCCTTCCGACGTTCGTCTCGTCCAAACTCACCCGTTTAGTTCTTAAAAATAAAAGTAGCACAAAAACTTCCTACCTATTAAAGATCAAAAGTCAACACACCACAAAACAAAAGGAAAATTCTTAGATTGAGACAAAACCGTCAAAGAAAGACACCTTTGTTACAGTGTGGTCACGGTGACACGAACTTCCTCATAATCCTCGCGTCCGCCAATGACCCGGTGGACATACCTCGGGGTCCTGCGATTCTAGTATTAGACATTTCGTTTCCATATTCCTTCCTCGAGACATAAATGACTCAAGTAAGTCCAAGAGATCACCCGAAGGTAGACCTTCGAGGGTCAACTTGACCAAGTATGGTCGTTCAAGTGGTCGTGAATGACACACTAGTACCTTCGGTCTCATATTTTGTAAGTTTGTCAGAATCCGAGGGTTGTAAGGTGTAGGAACCCTTAACACAAAAACTTCCTGTGACGTCCCTTAGTCGTCGTCGTCCCTTAGAGGCTTGTTCGAATGTTTTACAAAGACAAGTGAAGAATGTTTTTCGGAAGATTCCCATGGTAGTTTTCAAAGTGTCGCAAACTTTTCCAATCTGATCTACGAGCGGAAACAGGGGAAGCCGATACTTTGACGAACTCGAATGTCTCAATTTATGCAATTAATGTCACTGGGACCTCATGTATGTAATCCTGTCTGTTTACACTTCCTTACGAAGAAGTCTCGACAGTCTTTTGAAGTCTGGTTCCAATAAATCATAGTCTATATTCTTTCAGGATAAGTTTTATTTTCCCCCTCACCCCAACGGTGATCGCTATGTTTCGAGTTTGGACGGAGATTTAAACGCTGAGTCAGTTCCATTGATCATACATGTAATCTACCAACCGTCTCTAAATATGATTATGACATAATGTAAGATCTGGGGAGTGGTTTTAACCATATTACAGAAACATAATGTAAGAATTTCCTATATCTGGAGTCTCATGGTATCTACGATATAAATCGATGACTTTATAAAAATTGGTTCAGTGAAATTTCGGGAAAGTATATAATTTACCGTTCTTTCCTGGTGATTGTTTCCTAAGTTTATTACATGTCCTTCCAACTGTCTAAAAAAAAAAGACATTTATCGGTCTATTATTTTTTAGCCCTGAAACATCCGGTATGTTAGAGATGTCGTTGATGACGATATCGTACTTTGTCGGTTGATCATGTATTTGTTCATCCACACCGAGACAAGGTCATTGTAAAATAAACCTTTTTTACCCGTCCCCCGGTCCCAACTAAGTGTCGAAACCAAACGACTAGACACCGGATGTCATGTTAGTGTAGTTATGTTGTGTCCAGGTGTTTCGCCCTGTACACACCCCCTACTCAAAACGCTTTTATTAACATCGGACTATTCGACCATTCTCCATGGGTATCCTCCCTAGAGTCTTTTTGTGAAATTTCTACGAGTCGAAGTTTATACCGTACCGTGACCTTATGATCTTGGAAATTTTCGTCTAATTGTTATCTATTTCTTGTTACTTTCATTCTGTCCGTTCAAGTTCACCATCATTATTTGTCTTTGGCGTATCAATCCTGTTATTATTCAGTGTATTTATTAAAGTATCTTGACACATTAAAACCTACCTTCACCGGACTCTTTATTAGAACAGATTGAATGAACAAAATACCTTCTCCTTGGCTTTTACGTATCACGGCATTTAATTGTTTTTCTCGACGTTTGATTTCCCTAAAAACCGCTTGTTCCTACCCTAATGTAGTGGTTTGTTCCCAAAATTACGTTCACAGTCTAGTGTCAATTTTGCTATTTCGACAAAATGTTGTATTTAATAAATATTCATTTTTGTCTTCTTATCGCTTTAAAAGGTAAACTAGACTCGGATCATACAACTACACCAATTTTGCACTTTGTCCGTTATTCATCCATCTCTAAGTAGGTTTAATTATTATATGTTTATATGTTCTTATGTTTATTTATTAATATTTTTATACACAAAATAAAGTCGTGTATATATTATATTATTATACCGACTTCTTTTCATGTAAAAATATATTTAGGAGTCCCTTGGTTGTATCAAATGGTGTTTATCATGCTTAGTCATACATAACATCGTTTATTATAGTACCCGAAACCTTCTTTTTAACGTAAACCTAAGTTTAGGAAATATTCTGTCTATTGGAATTCCTTCTTTAGATTAAAAATTCTCATAGACGAGTGAGTATATATTTTACAACTGTCATTATGGATGGAATATTCTAAAATCCTTCTAAAAAAAAAGTTTATCAGATATATGTATATATACAGTAAATGTATATTTACAAGATTATGTATCGTCTACATAAAGAAAAAAAATAAGAAGTCTGTGTAAAGATCTTGTTAGTATTGATTGCAAGTTGATTGTGAAAATTCAGTCCGTGAAAAGTTTCCCGAAATGTAAGTGATTAAATAAATAGGAGTGTTATGAGGAGTACTCCATGTACTGTAATAACAAAGACAAAAAGTCAATTTCTTTGTCTCCGATTTCGTAAGTTCCGGTGTTTCGGTGACTCGTAACTCAGTCTTAAATTTGGGTTTGTTACGTCTTATGACCTTGAGGTTATTTTTCCGACTTGATGGATTTCTTAATCCAGACTCTCATTATCTTCACAATAAGTAAGTGAGACTAATCAAGGGTAATGGAGAAGGTAAAATTTGATATTTCTTTTAATGTCAAACACGTAATTCCATCAAATCACTGGTTTTGGTGGTATCTTGTGAGTTACAGTTTATTGATATTTCCTGAGACTAAAGATGACCCAAACAGATGAGACCGATGTCTACTTTTAATGTATACTTCGAATTTTTTTTATTGTATCTACAGGTTTAGAGTGGGGACTGAAAAATTTATCCTTGAGGTCCCATCCGGAGTCTGTGTACGTAAAGTTTTGTGAGGTCCATACTAAAACCACTTGTCGAGCTCACTCTGAATCTCAAGACTTGTGGTTTCTACTGCTACCGTTCCGTTCGGTTCATCGTAGGCCTTGGTCCTACTCAAAAGTTCCCTTTTAATGGTTGCTCTTCCTCGTCATTTCTTGTCCTTGACGACTGACTCCTGTTGCTCTTCTCACTCATTCCGCCTGTCGCCCTATTCTTCGGTCTGTCCCTCCGTCCAAGTGAAGGTCTACGGTCCTTCCGCTCAATGTGTGCGCCTTTTCGCCTGCCTTTACGTCAGAGATGTCGGTGTTGTCGTCGAGTCGTTGTACCAGACTCCTGAATGACACTGGTCCCTTTTCCGGGTGACAAAGACCAGTAACGAATAGGAACGTTTACTGTGTTACGAAAGGAGTAGTAATAACGACGGAAAAAAAAGTGTTGAACGGTGATAACAATCAAAACAATAATTGACGTTAAGTCACTGAAACAGGGTTAAAACGACTATTTTGTAGACTCTAAACCGAATTGAAAGAGTGGTATTCTAGTCTTTATTTTAACTAATATTGTTGAGGTTGTTTCTAATTACATCAGTAATATATTTTACACGTACCAATCTTTCGTGTGTTTCATTAGTCCCTTAGTAAAAGTGTTGTCATCTGGTGTTGGTTGATGTTAGTTCGTGTCGTGGTCTTCTAATAATTATATTTTGAGATTTATATCCAAAGTATCCTAATTCTGTAACGACTCTGTCGTAGTTTAACTCCGAAGGTTAAACACCATAATGTCGACTTGATTAGTTCTCCCTGTGTTCAGATAAGAACAGATGATACTAAATTTTTAGTATCATTGTATCCTCGGTAAATAAGGTTGTGTGAGTCCCCCAAGAATTGACAAATAAAATTGCTGAAAGAGAACTCTTAGCGTACCTTAGACCTAGAAAAAACGTCTTGTCTTTACGTTCACGTGTATTCGTCGTAAAAGGTCCATTGTAGTACTGCGAAGGACCACCGAAAGGACCACCGAGTCTCCGATTTCTCAGACGGACGTTACGCCTTCTGGGCCCAAACTAGGAACCCAGCCCTTCTAAGGGACCTCTTCCTTTACCGTTGGGTGAGGTCATGAGAACGGACCTCTTAGGGTACCTCCCTCCTCGGACCATCCGATATCAGGTACCCCAGCGTTTCTCAGTCTGTGCTGACTCGCTGTTTGACGATAGTACTACGGGGAGTGGAACCGGTCGTCTTCTCGGGACCTAAACATCTAAAGGATTTCTGGGGCGATACCCCTTCGCAAGTGAAAGAAAGAGATTCAAAAAGTGTGGAATCTACACTTGACAAGTATTCATACCTCTACACCTAAAACATGTACGAATAGAGAGATGTCGTGGTCGTGTAGGGATTTATTTGCTAAGTTGTCCCGTGGACGAAGGTCCACTCGACACCGAGTGACTACACGTGCGGGGAAGAGACATGCCGGGGTAAAGACTTAGCGTGTACGAATACTCTGTTCTGTTGACGCACTTTACCACTTGTATGTCCAAGTCTAAACCTTCTGTCCACAAGTTCAGGTCCGAACTACGAAAAAATCGTCATACTCCAATTTTGTAAACTGGATACGGAAGTTACAAACATTCTTTTTTCAATTTAAGTTGAAGTCGTTAGAACTCACTCATGACTCGTCTCGAAGTCCCAGGAGTAGACTATTTACCATTGTCGTACATTGACTGTACAAATCTTTTAATTTATTCTATTATGTATATTTCTTGTATATATGTATCGTTTTATGGGACCGTGTCTCATTTGCGAGTCCTTAGCTGAGAATAATTACATGGAGTATAATATATTTTATAGACAGAACGTCCCATTGCTCTCCGTACGCCTGAACCTTATTTGTGACCATTGATTTACCACCACGGACACCTGCCTTCCCCCTCGCCCCTGTGTCCTCACTCACCGCACGACTCGCGGTCGGTCCTCTCCGCCGGGGAGGAGGGGAGCCGCTACCACGTGAGGGGTCCGAGAACCCCCACGAGTACCGAGTCTTCATAGTCTACTAAGGGAGACACCCTAAACGGGGTCCTACTTCTCTCATCGAATGGGTTTCAGTGTGGAGAAGAAGTCCCGTGGGGACTAAGTTACTGACTTACTGGACCTCTACGTTTCCGACTCGGGAATCTGGGTGAAATCCTGTTCAGACTGGAGCTAGGGTCGAGGTCTCAAGGGTTCTAGTTGACTTCGAAAGATCCGTTAACTTTACGTTAAGCGGAAGAGGGAGACGGGTCGAAGACAGAGAGGAATCTCCATGACTCAGGGATCCTCTCAAGGTGTGTGTTCACACAGAGTCTCAGCCGACGGAGCCCTTTACAAAATACTGTGGACGAGTTTCAGTCTTTCGATTACTCTCTGGTTTTCCCCCAGACGATGTCTGTCGTCTGGTAAGGTGTCGTGTAGACGGTCGTAGTAAGGTGTTACTTGCTAGGTCTTCCCACCCCACCCCTCCCTCGCCCTCCCTCCGAGCCCTCCCTCCCCCGCACCCATGTGGACACCGACTAAGAACAACTGTCTTTTGGTGTTTTAAGGCATTTCGTTTATAGGAAGTTAATTTTTTTTATTTCAGCGTTTTTTTTACGAAGCTTGTTTTATAGACTGTAATATTTGTCTCGACAAAATTTCTTGAGAAAATATTTTTGGCGACACGAAACTAAATATTACCTCTTTATGATATAGTGGAATTGGTTTGATCTACTGAAATTTATACTGAATAAACATAAATAAGATTAAACACATTGTTTATACTTATAGTTATGTAGAGAGATTGAAAGAATTGAGTCCCCTTTTTTTTTCGTCTTCTCTGGTTCACTTTCCTCCTTGGTTTTCGGGATATTCCATTGTCTTTACTAAGGTATTTTATAAGATTGGTGCAGAGTATACACCTCGTCTTATTTTTACTCCCTTCTAGGGATAACTTCAACTCGACTACTCTGTGTTCTTTCGTTAGTAAGGATAAATTTCGTCTTTTGTCGTTCCACTTCCTTCTCCCCTTAAAGGACCCTACGAAAGGTAAAGTGAAGCCTTCGTCTCTGGTTGACCTAGTTTTCCCCGAAGTTTCTATCTGTCGAAGACGGAAAATAAAATATGTTCACCTTTAACGTGGGATCTCCCAGTGAAACGAGGGGTTCCCGTGTTCCCGTGTCTCATCGGACCAGATCCTGAGTCAGAGGTCAGAAGGTCGAAACAGAAGTTGTGCACTAAGACTATGAAATACATTTCTCATTGTGGGTGTTTTTTTAATTATATTTACGGTCGTCTTCATATTATACATAGTGTCCTTGAAGGGACCACCAGGTTGCCGATTCTGAGGTGTACAGGTTACGTTCCCCGGGACCAAGCTAGGGACCAGTCCCTTGACCTCGGGTGTGCGGTGTTGACTGCTAGGACACACGGTCTTGCTTCTACCTTCTGGAGCACACGAGACTACGACCCTCCCTAACCCCCGTCCTCCTCTTCCCCTGTTGTCTCCTACTCTACCGACCTACCGTAGTGACTGAGCTACCTGCACTCAGACTCACTTGAGACTCTCGACCACTACCTGTCCCTCCGGACCACACGACGCTAAGTGCCCCAGCGTTTCTCAGTCTGTGCTGACTCGTTGACTTGACTTGACTTGACACGATGTTGATTCTGGACCACGTCGGTTCATTTTTTGTTTATAAAAATTTTTAATTGGTCAGTTAGATTCTGTCTTTACCTTTTAAAAAATTTATATTTTTGTTTTTTTATTTTACATAATATTTTGATGCACATTGAAAACTTAATCCGTAGTCACAGAGAGGGGCGGGAGGGGTAGTTACACCTACTAACCTTGAACGGATGTAATACCCAAAAGTGTCTTACAGAAATGTTCCTTCCAATCTTGAGGTCGTTAATTTCAAGTAGTTTATAACATAGAATTACGGGAATAGAGTCTTACTCCTGTTATTAATGATAGAGTAAGTTATCCTACGGTATTTCTGATTTATAAATTACCATCGTTGTGCAAAATTTACAGTGTATTTGTTTATGGTATTACTATGTGTATCGTTGAAGATCGTACAATTATAATACGTCTTGACTAACTTTTCTCGGGTTCTGTATCCTTGTAAATCTGTGGACTGATAAAGGTTAGTTCTCTCGTTCTAAATTTGACTATGTGGATGAAATTAGTTCTGTAGGGTTAAGAATCTTTAGGGACACAATCCGTTTAGATGGTGGTTCTTTAGATTCTGAAAACCCTTTTTTATCCCCTTACCCTATCTTCAATTTTCTTTGAGTACTAATAGAAATTTCATGAAAATTTAATAATTTTATCTTATCCTGTTGGTACTATACATTCCTTTATGGTGTCTGTAAAATGTCTAAAACTTAAACAGGGTCATTCATGATATAGTAAGTAAAAATATATACTAAAGACGAAAGATCTTTGGAGACTCTTAGAGAGACAGGAAACAATGTTACTTCATTAACGATTCTTAGTGATGGAAGACAGGAAAGGTGTAGACGTAAGAAATCGGTTTCACGAGTTTCTTGTTCAAGCCAAAAATTTCTGAAGTAACAAAGTTTACAAACCCATTTAAAATAAAGGGAACGAACCTTTTCTCCTCCGCCGTTTTCAGGGAGACTTCGTGTCGAGTCGGGTCAAAGGGAGTACAGTCTCAATCCGAAACCCTGGGGAAACGTCTCTGAATTTCAAGTCGAGGGACTTAAAATTGTTTGGTTTCTCGTCATGATTCTGGGAAGGTAAGGAAATAGTTAAGGGTCCCGAAGAAACTTTTTAGAGGTAAAGATGACACGATAACGAAAAATTTTTAATAGATGAAGTGGATTGGATAAGGCAGAAAAAGATCGATGTAATCATTGTTAAATGTCTACTTTGATATTCAGTTCTCTTTTCTGTGTGTCTGCGTTTAAGTACTTATAGTCTTAAAACTTATTTCTATTTGACACTAATCATTTGTCTACCATTGTTATGGTCAGATCTATCGATTCTATTACACCACACTTGGTTAGACGGAGCACACGAGTCAGCGATTCATGACAGGGTGAGAAGACGCTGGGGTACGTGACATCGGGTGGTGCGAGGAGACAGGCACCCTAAAGGTCCGTTCTTATGACTTCTCCCAATAGTAAAGGAAGAGGTCCCCTAGAAAAGGTTGGGTCCCTAGCTTGCGTGCAGAGGACGCAACCGTCCACCTAAGAAATTGTGACTCGGTGGACCCTTCGGTTTGATTAGACGCATTGTTGGTTGATGACCGGACCCACTTTAATCAGTCACTGAGTAGCTAAATATTACGGGGATGTAAATATGTCTCTATGATTCTATAGACCGAAGTGGTTGAGTTCCCTGTACTCAAACTCGTTCGAGACCCTTTATCACTTCCTACCCCTTCGGACCGCACGACGTCAGCTGCCCCAGCGTTTCTTACTCTGTACTGATTCGCTGACTTGTTGTTGTTGTCGATTCTATATTTCGACGTACTTTTAAGGTCCCTTTATTGTAAATACAAGTGAAAGGAACGTCCTTTTATATGTTTACTTGCGACACCTCCATAGTGTATTTTGTACAACCTGAGTTAGTCGTCAGAAGTTTTGTCCATTGGGGAAGGTTTTCCCTCATAGAATTCAGAAAAGTTCCTTTTATATCAAAAAATTCGTGTGTATCAGAATTCTGTATCAATCAAATTTCCTTGACTAAAAACCTACGATTTATACGTTTAATTGTCGAAGGGATGTTGTAACTCCCACCTTTAAAAGAGAACTTTTATTAGTTCCTACATTTTAAAAACTGCGACTTTTAAACGGTACTTTAAGAAAAATTACCTATTACTACCGTCCATAGTTTATCAATACGGTTTATAAGACACCTTAATTAAATTTTCTTGCATAAAGTAAAATTTTAGAGTTATAGTGTTATAGGAGTTTTAAAATAGAAAACTTTTGTAAGTTTGAATAATAGTTTTTCAAAATCGACAGTTATATCTTGACATGTTCTCTAATCTGTAAATAACTATAGGTGATCTCTCTACCACTCGTTTTTTCAAACTTTCGGTGGTCTGATTTAGTACAGTTCCAAAGTAATTGGAGATTATAAGATTATAGTTTTAAGATTTGTTCCACGAGATATATATTCAGGATGAGACAGATCTCACTGTGTCTTTCCAACCCGGATAATTTCTCGGGAACCCTCATATCCACTCCAAACTCATCCCAAAATACTTACCTTTTGTCCTTTGAACTTCTTGGGCCTTTGCTACTTCTCCGGGGACGTCCTCTCCCCTTCGTCTACACCGACCCGCCTTTTTACCCTTCTGGTCCTCGAAAGTCCAGCGTTCTTTGAACCCAAGTTTAAGTCCAAAATGATGTAAATTCTTTAGAAGTAAAGATAAAACTTCTAGTTTATTTCTCTATCTTTTCTTTCACGAAAAATTTAATTTTTGATTGTCGTGAACAATCAGTAATTCGGGAAAAGTTGGTCTTTGGTACTCGTCATCGTCAAATGTGGTACCGGCTTTCGTACCCGAGACCTTGGTCATCTAACACAACCCTGTTTTCGACGGTTAAGGACCTCCCTGTTAGAGTCGGGCCTACCCTCCCTCGTCCGTCCGTTGGGTCAGATCTTGTCCCGAAATCATTATTTCGATGGTTATACTGAGGGACCAAAGAGTCTTTCTCATACACTGTTACTAGGTTGTTTGAAGAACCGATTGTTTCATCGTACATAAAAAAAGGGGAACGAATTTACAATTTTGAGGTTTTCTTGTGTAACGTTAAATACGATGTTTCTTATAGAACTACATAAACTATTTAATATAAACCACCAATTCTACCATGTAAACAATCTTTACTAAGACGTCACACCATCCTTGTAAGACTGGAAGTGGATTCCCGCAAGACTGGGATCCCATGGTTTCTGGAGTAATATTTTATAGGACTGGATAATGATTGTATGGTTTGTGTCTTGGTTTTCGTCGTTATACTCTGTTTGGGAAATTCGCGACAAAAATCAGAAAACTTTTGACAATGACCTTATAAAAAATTTAATATCTTCATTAAGTATCGAGGAGTAAGTACTAGAAATTTTATATAAAAAGTGTATATATGTATGTATTTCACTTCACTGCAGTGAGTCAGCACGGGCTGAGAAACGCTGGGGCACCTGACATCAAATGTTCCAAGGAGACAGGTACCTTAAAAGGTCCGTTCTCATGACCTCACCCAACGGTAAAGGAAGAGGTTATATGTATGTATAAATATATATTTTATGTATGTACATAAATATATATTTACGTCTGTATATATAAGTATATGTATACATACATATATCTTCTGTTTCGACCAGAAGGTGTGGATGGGGACTGAAAAGTTTTAAACAAGTACTGTTCTACGTATCAAAAAGTCTTTAATAGAATCTTCAATCTTCAAAACCAATTTCAGAACTGGTTTTACATCTTTGTGTTTCGAGTCTTTACCCAATAAAATTCTTTTCGTAAAATTCGGGTACAAAATTGAAAATTTTTCAGGGTCTTGATAATTGATGTCCCATTACACGGTTTATCTAATATGACGAAAGGTTAAATTAAATTCGTAATATAAACACGATTTTGAGTCCTATACAAACGATGAGAACTCTATAAAAGTTATATATTATACATAACTCTTCGTTATCTCGTTGCAATCCTTAAAAAATTGAATGTACACACGGACCGGTCTCTCATCAACCTAGGTGGCGATCAGTTTGGTTTAGGAAGTCCTTAGACTGATCTCGAAGCTCCAGACCAGTTATCAAATCCTCCAAGTTAAAGTCGTGGTTTAAGTCGAGGATAATGAGGATCATTTTGTTATCGTCATCGAACGAAGGCAGAAAGGAGTATTCTACACCTTTAAAAGAAGTAAACACCCTGTGAACTATTCGTTGGACTTTTGGTTTGGTATTCTTGTCTCTAATTTTCTGATAGTTGTGTATACTACTTTGTAAGTTCTGACGAGCCAGTACTTCCCTGACGGAAAAGTCATTTACCGTGACTTTGCTGACAATAGGAACGCGTTTTCCTACTGAAACCTAAAGACGGAGAGTACTATGTTCTTCTACTTGAGTTTTAGCTAGTGTCGGGATTTATATGTTATTTTGATTCGTTGAACGTCTTTTTTATATCTACTTATAAAAGTACTAAACCCCAATCCATTACTAAAGAATCTATAATATCGTTTTGTACTCCTTAAAATTTTTACAAAAGTTTAACTTGAAGTTATAATTTGTGAACTCGAAGGTTATTGTATTAGTCCTTTCATTTTTCTTGCGTGTCTGACTCTCTTTTGTAACAGTTTAACATGTAGATTATTCTCTAACATAGGTCTTATGGATTCCTGGAGAAGACTGTTGAGATATAATTCTTTTGGGTTGAAAATTTTACTCGTTGATTAAATTTATCCGTAAAGGGGTTTCTATATACTTACCGGTTATACGTGTAATTTCGATGAGTTACAGTAACCAGTAAGTCGAGTCAAGTCAGCGAGTCAGCACAGATTGAGAAACGCTGGGGTACTTAGCGTCGTGCGGTCCGAAGGGACAGGTAGTGGTTGAGGGCCTCAAGTGAGTCTGAGTGCAGGTAGCTCAGTCACTACGGTAGCCCTTTTACGTTTACTTTTGGAGTCACTCTATGGTAAAATGTAGGTAATCTTACCGATATTAATGTTCCTGTCGGGTATTGTACATAACAACTCGGACATGTCTTTAACTTTGAGAGTACGTAAGGACCACCCCTACATTTTACTACGTTGATGAAATCTTTTACCAAACCATCAATCTAAATATTGTATACCGGGTCGTTAGGGTGAGGATCCATAGATGGGTTCCCCTCACTTTTGTTTACATGTATATTTCTACACATGTACTTGTAGGTCCGAAGAGACCACCGGGTTACCATTTCTTAGACGGACGGTTAAGTCCTCTACGTCTTCTGCACCCAAGCTAGGGATCCAGCCCTGCTAGGGGACTTCATCCTTTACCGTTGGTTGAGGTCATAAGAACGGACCTTTTAAGGTACTTGTCTCTTCGGACACCCCACGTCAGATACCCCAACGTTTCTCAGCCTGTGTTGGTTCGCACGTGTTACTGACAGATGTTGTCGTAGTGGGTATTCTCGGTTTTTCGTCCTTGTTGTTTTTAGGTAGTTAACAATTTGTCGATTTGTTTTACACGATGTAAGTAAGTTATGTTATAATAAGTCGTTATCTTTGCTTACTTTGTAATTATGTACCACGTTATATCTACATTTATATACATGTGTTGGTTGAAATATTTTAGGATTATAAAAGGTTTTCACAAAGTCTAAAAATTTTTATTAATTGATTACACCTATGTCGATTTCAGATGATACCAAACACAGAACTGAAATGATGTGGAGAGAGAATGGGCTCTCCAGTGGTACTAATACTGGAATCGTTCATAAAAAATAGATGATATATTAGTATAGTTACAATGGACTTTATATATAAAAGAACGGAACTTGGTACGAACGTAAGGTAGGTATTTGAGACCCATATACCTGCTTACTTTTGGTCATCCATCTGTCCATCCATTTGTCCGGTCATCTGTTTGAAACTTGATTTAAAGGAGTATCTCCAAAAACTCTCATACAGGTACCCATTCTAACTTGATAATAAAAGAAAGGTACATGATAAGGACAACCGAGAACCATCGTTATATTATGTTTAGAGATTTTGACCCAATTGAAAATGAGGGGTCAGGAGACTTTTGTCAATTTCTTAGTAACTTCAATCTACTTTAATAAATGTTAATAGTCCCGGACACTCGAAGGGACCATCGTGACTACCATTTCTTAGACGGACGTTATGTCCTCTGAACCCCAAGTTAGGTACCCAGTCTTCCAGGGGACCTCTTTCCTTACCGATGAGTGAGGTCATAAGAACGGACCTTTTAGAGTACCTGTCTCCTCAGACCGCCCGTAGTTGGGTCCCCCAGCGCTTCTCAGTCTGTGCTGACTCACTGGTGGTGACTGTCGTGGACACAGAGTCCTACTGGGAGAAGACCTCAGTCCTTCATCGTCTGTGTACCCATCCCTTCCGCATCCCCACCTCCTTTCTTATAAAAACAACAACAACGATACTTAAGTAAAAGACATTATTAATAAACCGAACTAAAAGATGATTTAAGAACTTAGTAAAGTCTATCGAATGTCAAAATCTTAATAGGTAAAGTAGGTTCAAAAATTTACACAGCCAGACTTCAGTAAATCTGACAAGAGATGTTAAATTTTTTAGAGTGAACATAGTCAACGATACTTAAGAATATTCGTAACAAATGAACACGGGTCAATGAGTCAGCACAGACTGAGAAACGTTGGGGACCTGACATTGGACGACCCGAGGAGACACGTATCTTAAAAGACCCGATCTTATGACTTCACCCAACGGTGAAAGATGGGGTCCCCTTCCCCTGAAAGGACTGGGTCCCGGACTTGAGTGCAAAGAACATAGAGGATGTGACCGTCCACCTAAAAAAAAAAAAAAAAAAAAAAAAATGGTGATCACGGTGGACCCTTCGAACAACAAATGAATGTGAAAGAGATTATAATAAAAGGGACGGGAGAACTATTCAAAAAGATCTTTATGTGAAAGATAGTCTAAAGGTTTTTATGGGACCAAAACTAGAATGACAAAGTAACGAAAGATAAAGTGAGTAAAGACGACAATGAAAATGAGAGAGAGGAAGGAGGGTGAAAGAAATCCAAAAGAGAGATAAGAGAGAAAGAGAAACAAAGATCCAAGGGTCTAACTTGTGTTGAGTGAAGTAATAAAAGATAATACAAATTGTCTCGCTCAGTATACCACCGTAGGTAAAAGGAGAAGAGGAAATTATTATGTTGGAGCTAAAACTGACTCATTGTTGCATAAGTATAAGAAAGTTATAAGAACGTCCTTGGCTCTTTCCGACCGCAATCTATAAAATTCAAGAGAAACGAGTATCCTCGGTTTCGGACGAAGACCTTTTGTCGATTAGTAAAGTCAGCGCTAATGACGTAAAGATAAGGCAATGAACAGGTGTTTCTATAGATAGAAAGAACTCGGATTAATACGGAACAACCAAAAGATAAACTTATAAAATAGGCAGTATCGATATGTACCCCATGTCTCCCTAAAGTTTCCGTTTGAAGACCTCGGTAGAACTGAACCTCCAGTCGAAAGACAGAAAGATTAAAATTGGGTAGGTCAAAAAGAACAGAGAAAGTCGGGTAACAAGATATGTAATTTAGTTATGTTACTTCCCGGGTGTCTCGTCATACCGTTGATTCTTTAATCGTTGTCCCTGAAGTCTTATGAAAATCTATTAATAAAACAGAAACACCTCTGTTTTTATAAAGAAGCAATAAGATATGATGACGTCCTTTCCGTTCCCACACTCTTGTCCCTCTCAAATTCCCCGTGGTTTGTGGTCTCCAGAAGTATGTCGTTGGACTTCTTAAAATTACAATCCGATTGTCTTTCGACAACTGGTCAAAGACATATTCGACCACAGTACTCTAAGTGCCAGTCTCTCTAGTACTATTGTCATCGTACCTCCACTACCACCACCGACTCAGCGATTTAACACAGGCTTAGTGACACTGGGGCACCCGACGTCGGACGGTCCGAGGAGACAGGCTCACCCAACGACAAAGGAAGAGGAGTCCTTAAAGGACTGGGTCCCTGGTTTGGGTCCAGAGAGAACGTAATGTCCGCCAGAGGACATAACGTTCACCTGAGAAATGGCTGACTCGATCGTCCCTTCGGGACCCTACCCTTTCATCTAACCCTCCATTTTCTTCTAACCACAGTTCATCTTGGTTTTCTACCGACTACGTTACTAGTTCACTTCCGGTCACTCGTCGCCTTAAGTGTTAAGTAGGGAAGTCAACTAGTAAGTAGTATATTCTTACCCCCTAGATCACATACGTACCGTAATACGTTTATACTTGATTACTTAAGTATACCCTTCTTCTATTTACTTATCCGTATTCTTTTCGTTCAGGGGTAGGGGTGACTTGAATTTCCGGTGATTTGTCTTAATCTTTGCAATTACCACTGTTTTGGTCTTCCTTGAAGTACCAGATTCTCTTGTTACACATTCTTGGATTTCGCATGTCCCTAAACGACCAAGGATGACGTTCCTATCCATTGACCCGACCTTGCGACCTTCAGCGCTTCCCTTTCCACTTCCTACTCCCGTTTAGTGTCTACTGAGATGACCAGTATAAGGGTAACAAGTCAGGAAACTTGTTACCTTGAATCCCAAAATCTTTTGGTAAGACTCACACATACTTCTTACGACCTATACTCCGCTAGTTATTTCTCCCATAACGTCTTTACTTTCGGTGTCCAATTCCAACCAAACGACAACTCTACAGTTTATCCTCTACGTCTCTTCACCTACCGAAGATCTAGGTACCACTCGAGACCCATCGACTATCTTTTGTGACGTCTTTCTATAGTCTATACGAGACTTAAGAAAATTTTTAGGTTTAATTGACTTTGTTTTCATTTTGTTTTAAAAATTTCGGGAACGTTCTCTCTATCCAGACGAGAAAGATCTTTAATTTAATTTTTTGTTGTTGTTGTTGTGTTGTGGATCTTGTGTTTCGAAGAATCTTTTGAATTTAAGGTAAATGAATCGAGACGACTTCCGTCTTATCCTACACCCGACTTAGATTCTTTACCTTTACCGTTCTGTCATATTTCTTAAACTCAGGCTGTCCTTAGTAACTCATTCTTTCACCGTAATTTCATGAATTCCTTTTTTCCCCCTAATCAATAACTCCCCATTGTAGTTTCTTATCAATAACAAATAAACCTCAGGTTCTTTTCAAACCACGTATACTCTTGTGTTTTCTAAACAAGGACAGTAACAATATCAAAGAATCGAAGACATGTAATGTATGTAAAATGACAAACAAAAAAAAAGGTTTTTTTTTCAATTAAATCCTTTAAACGGTTAGAATATATAGAGACAGAATATGTACTCTGTTGTCTCTTGTCTAAATAGAAATTTTGATAAGATTAAGAAAGTGTATTTTAAAATCAATAATAAAGGGATTAAACGAAATAAAACAAACCACATAAAGTTTAGTGTGTGTCCAACGAAATATTGTAAGGGGTTACAATGTTTGAATATTGAAGATTTCAGTACAATTCAGTACTTAATTGTAAAAAATATTTTTCAGAGTTAATTTTCCAAATCTTTATAAAAACATTGTATCGATACAGAAGATTAGTCTATGGCATCATGCGTGAATCCAAAGAAGTACCCACAAAAAAGACTAAAAAAAAAAAATTCTGTTTCTCCTTTACAATCATTTTCATAATCGTGCACGTACACTCATGTCTAAGTTTCATACTGACTAGACACTATCAAATATGATTGGTTTCCCCCTTCTGTGGGATTTTCGAGTTGGTGTGATTTGTCCTTCTCTTTAGTTATTAGGGTCGGAGACGACAAATCTTCCTACCTTTACCTGGGATTAAGGTCTGTTTCACTATACATTATCAAACTAGTAGATATGGAGTCATGTACGTTAATTTCGGTTGAAGTAAAGACCCCTTCTTGTCTGTCCTCCTCATTCTCGACCCACGGTCCCGGAGATCTAAGGTCCTCGTGTATAAAATAAGAAACGTATCAGAAGACCTTTGTCCTTCGGTTGGTTCGAGGGGAGGGAGGCACAGAGCCGTTCTCGTACGAGGCATTGTTATCAAGTTTCCTTTCGAGATAAGACGTCAACGTGACTAACAAGACAGTCGACTGGAGACGTCTTCCCTTAACGATTGGCGACGGACCGAGGAGTCGACTGTTTACTTACTAGCGCCGAGGTAGATAAAAGTGATACCGACGGAGATCGGGTCCACGAGTCTGTCTCTCGGGCCACACTGTAGAATCTAGTTCTACTTAACCGTGTTTGAGGACTAGGTTCTAACAAAATATGGTAAATTAAATCAAAGAAGGGGACGGACCTACTCGTGTCGAGACCAATACCTAAAGATAAGATTACATGACTTCGTCCCGGACTTTCTTCGGTTACTTCGTCGACGGCCTCGTCCCCCGACGCCCCTATGACTAGTTATCCGTTCCGTAACTGGGGTCGGCCAGTCGGAGGCGTCGCCGGCGCCGAGGCTCCCCCGCCCCCGCGCCCCGTGTGTACCTGCCGAAGGTATCCTTTACTTTGTTGTCCCCGTAAACCTCTCGAGGTGGAGGTGGGGCCCGGGGGTGGAAGCGATCCAAGGAAAACAAATTAATGGAGTTAGAACAGGATTGAGAGTGAGCAGGCTCTTCCTTAACTATGAAACCCCTTCTTCAAAATGATTACAAGAAAGTTTGACGGGACCCATCTAAAATAAGAAATCGATCGTCGTTCTTAGCATTGTCCACGGGAGACGATTCACCGGTTTTATCCTTTAGAATTAATCGACAGTTCATGGGATGAACCACATTAAATTTCAAACCGTAGGCGTGTCCGAGTATTCTTACGACAGGTTGACCGACACTTGTGATGACTACGACTTTAAGGTACCATAAATTAAAAATAGTCGTGAGTCTAGACTTTTCTACTATCGAGAAACAATTGTGACTGTCTTCAGTCCTGTTCTCTTCCTAGGGGATTTTCTCTGTGACTGACTAATCATTTACAGATTCCACTATCTCCGGGTAGGGGCGATGATAAGATTGTTGGTGGATTGTTAAAGACTAAGAAATTAAAAAAAAGTATAAACCTTTGTAACTTTTAGTGATCGAAACGGACACAAAAGAGGATTTATTATGTTCTATATGTGTTAATTGACGTTACAAAAGGATGTTTATTTGTCTGTTGGTTTACCCTGTAAGACTCTACAATTTTTTATTTTATTAAGACCTTTTCATCTAGAAAGATGTCAAAGTAAACAGAGTACTTTTAAACCACAAAAAAGTGTCTCTGTACCGAGGTAAATTAGTACGATTTCCCACTGTACCTCTAGGTAAAAGAACTGTCCTGCCAACTAGTGGGATAGTGTCATTCTTTTAATTATGGAAGTTGATCGGGACACACCTCTTGTCTTCGATGTACGTTACCCTTTCCTGTAGTTACAAGATATAAACTTCGACGTTTGTCTTATGAACAAGACACACTTTTATTACAAAGGAGTAATAACCCACCGAAATTTGTTTTATATTTGGAAACTAAAATAATTTTGTTGGCAAATTAAGTATGTCACAAGGATTTTCCTTTATTGACAGAAATCTAAATCGTATTAACTGAGATCTAAAAGTCCTTGTCCTCATTTGGGAAATGAATGTCGAATTGATCTTGTGTCCATTTTATAAACTCCTCAAATTCGATAAATTTCCCGACACTCTATAACTAACGAAGTAAATTTTTCGTCAGTCTCTCACGTTGGCTCTCCAGTTCTATTTAAATTCTCAAACTTCGTGAAATGATTTATTGAGATTTCTAGTACAATTAACCGAAACACGTCAAAGTCCCATTTTAATTAAAATAGGATCGAATGTTATTTTCCTAATTTTCTGTATAATTCAAGAAGTCAAAATTGACCTTATCCTTAGTTACCTAAACTTAATTCCGATTGCCGCCAAAATACTCTCTACCGGATGGTCGTCTGTGAAATATTGACGATAATCGGTATATAACTACCCCACGATAATAACATAATCCATAATTTTGGAAACTCTTCTTCTATGGTGGTTAATGATGAGACTCTTATATGAAATTCTTAACCCACTAAACTGGACCTTTTGGACAGTAGTTTTTAAACTAGAAAACAAATCCCAAGTCATAGTCTACGAATAATATCGACTGAATAGATACAATGTTATAGATATTAAAATCATTTTTAATTACTTTACCACGTCAATTTAAGTTAGTCTTAAGTACAGTTCTAATATTGATATAAATTTTGATATAGTGTTCGTATAGTCATCCCAAAAAAGTTTGGTTTTATCATGTAGGTCTAATTAAAATCATATGGCTACAATACAGTCTTTAAGGACCGTTATTGTCTCAGGTTCATTGTGAGTATTACTATGTTTATATAAGACTTAAGTTATATTTAAAAGTATATGAGATTTTGTAGTGAGAGTTTTAAGTCTTTACAGATAATATTATTTTATTTTTATGTTAATTTTTAAAAAAAGAAGTGAGAAAGTAATAAATCATCATACAAAACCTTGATGTAGTATCTCTTTGTTTGACGAAAATGATACGTGAACGGATCGTTTCGTTTTTTATGTTGAACATCAATAATTCCATATTCACAATATATAATTATTACCGAAACATTCGGAAATACCCTTACTGACCCTTTTTCATTTGACGTTCTAGAGTGTCGTCTTTTGATAAATTTCCTGTCGTCCATTTCTGATACGTTTTATGATTAAACCTAATTCGATCTTACATCAAAGACAACATCGAGAAATGTTGAGAAAATAAACGTTATTTCACATAAACGATTATAATCCAATACTAACTAATAATTTCTTGTTGTCATTAAAATCGTTTCACTTGAAACAATTATAACCGTTAGAATTTCTGTTCTTTTGAAAGTCTTAACTCTGTATACTAAATGATAAATGTCACACGTCGAGACGTTTATAATGGGTTATTTTGGTATTTTTAAAAAAGAAAAAAGTCTGTTCATTTTATAAGAAGACTTAAAAGTAAAAATAGACAAAGAGAAAAGAGTCAGGGTTACTGTATAATTTGCACTACACCATAATAATTGACTATAATACTTTTTGTAATTTAACATATAATTCATGTCGAATTTTGTCATGTCCTGTTATTTTATACAGTTTACTTTTATATAAAATTATGTAAAGACTTGTATTTGTCTTCTTGGATTTTATTTGATATAAAAGTTTACACTCAACTCAGGATTGACAAAGACTCTCCCTGAAGTTAGTTTTATTAAAGTTGAATGAAGACTGATGATAGATTTAACTGTATAGATGAACGTATTACCTTATAATTAAATAAAAATACTATACGAAAAATTTATTAGTAATATGTTACGATTAGTTTTTACAATTAAAATATTATGTATATGTGTGACCTCATGTATTAATATACGTGTGTGTCTTCATATCTTGTAAAAATCGAAATTACAGAACTATGGGAGTCGATTTTGACACAAAAACTCTAAAATTTTACTCATTAGATACAAAATTCAGTATGACTCTTTTTATAACCGGGAGTCACCTTAAAAATGTTAACATTTATTTAACAAGGGTGTGACAATCGTCTTTATAAAAAGTATCGATGACCGACGATGAAAATCCCAACGAATTCTGACCTATTTCGTGTCGTGTTATTTTTACGGTTTAAAATGAGGTATACATTAGCAGATTTATTCGAATTATTCGTCATAGAAATTTATTCGTTTTTAGAAAACTATAAATAAAAATTCTGTTCAACCAAAATTTTTCCATATCATAAGGTTTTTGATCTAAAGTCGATAGGTTATATGATGTCGAGAATCGACTTATGAAGTTTCTACGTAAACAATTCACCCTTGTCTTTTTCTGTATCTGACCATTGTAAGATCGTACATTTTTTCTTAAGTTTCTAGAGTGAGAGAAACCACCACTTAGGTCCAAAGTATTCGAGTATTCCTCTTAGATACTCAGGTACGGTGACTATTGTATACATTAATTCAAGGAATTCGGTATTCGAAAATATACTTACAACATATAATAAAAGTGGAAACAACCGTGTCAAATCTTGTGTCGTTGTAGAAAGTTGAAAATGTTTTGCACCGTGTATTTAAAACTACTATACCTTTTTGTTTTACCGTTTGCCAAGAAACCGGTTGCACATTTAAAGATGGACACGAAGACTTCATTTATTTTATTTTGTATTCAAAAACTTAGAAGGAGAGGGGAACCCCCCACCCCTCTTTTCTACATAACTAATTTTTACGTTTGCACCCCTTGAAGTATTAAATAAAGGTTTGAGAGTGTAATAATCGTTTCGATCACAACGACCGCACGCACCTCTTTTGAGAGGGATAGTCGTGTCAGTAAGGGTGGTGACGTAATTCTTGCACAAGATCGACGAGGCGCCGTGCGGACGGTCACAGAGGGAGTGTGGATGGCTGCCTCGCATACCTGCGACGAGAGTGTACATACCCCGGAACCGACAAAAACAACGACGACGAGGTTAAGGGGGGAGTGAACTTGCGACTTCATTTGTTTGTACGACAATTAAACATACGTACGAGCTATCGGGGGACGACCTGGTATTATCCAAGACGTTTGCGTGTGTCGAAACACACCGACGACTAATTCGGTAAAATTTTATCGCGGAGAGGAGCGTGTATCTACATGACACACACACTCGTAAACTGTTTTGTGAAGTTCAGATAAAAGATGTTTTATTCTATCTTCGTTTTCTTTTCTTGTGAGGTTTTACCAGAAGAAAAAGTTTCCTTTAAATTATAGTAGTGATAGAATCCCCATGCAGTTAATAAAACTATCATTCTTTGGAATTCGAAACTCTCGTTGAACATTGGAATTCGAAAAATCTCGTTAAGAACATTGTTAAAGAATAGGGACTGTGTCTGTTCAAGATGAGAATTAAAGGTGTTTGTCGTAATAGAATAAAAAGAGAAATGACAGATGGACTAGTAGTTTTTAGGTAAATAAAGGAAAGTGAAAATCACGTTTGTAAGATTAAACCCCTCTTTTAGCCTAAAATTTTTAAGGTTTATAGATAGATTCCGTACATACATTAGTCCTTAGAACGTGGATTTTTAATAGTCTTATTACAAGTTAGGAACTAAGTGAAATGGAAAGTTCCCATTTAGACTCTATGTCCAGTTCAAAATTTTTGGTGTCTAACATTGTAATTCTTCTGGTAATAATCGAAAAAGTCTTCCTTTCTTTATAAAGTCTTTATCACCAAACACCGAACATTTTAATATATTTAGACTTTTATGTCGTTTGTTAAGAATTAAAAAAGTCCACAAACTTTTTAACAAAGTAATTGTTGTTAATTGCAAGTCTTTTTCCGTTGAAGACGTTACTCTAAATGAACATTTTTATGACCATATCTGTGCTACTACACAAAGAGACTTTCTAGTCTACCTTACCTGTTCGGTTGTAAACCACCTGACAATCTTGTGTAAGATACTCCTAAAGTATACACACGTGGTGTCGTGTGCCTCTTTCTTTGACAATGGGGACTCCCGTAAGAATAAGTATTTCACTGTTCAATAAATAGCCTGAGCGAACTTTGTGCAAAAGTGGATCCATTACAGATAGTTGAGACACTCTCTTTTGGTCTAGTTTTCCTTATTGACGGAACAAGATGGATCCTCTCAAATTGTTCATATAGACAAGTAAATATTCTTCATAAACGTCATAAGTATAAAAACTTAATTATATGTAAACCAGTGTTATTAAATTGCTACTGTGCAGTGATTTTCAATGGTAAATTTTACAAAGAAATTTTAATTAATCTTGAAGATTCCCTAAAGAACGATAATAAAAAGAGTCATCTAATGTTACCAAAGAGATTAAAACTCTTTATTAAATGAATAAGTGTACGATAGAAAAAAGAAGACGAAAGAAGTGAGATTCACAATTCGTCTTCATTATTTCGTGTCAGTCCACGTTGTCCCGTAGAACCCTTAATACTGGTGTGGAAACTTTATTATCGTCTAGACCCGTTTACCCACTATCACTTCGACGTTCATTTCAAAACATTATTTCTGAAATTATTGGATCACGTGTTAATCGTCTTTATGTACGCTAAAATAGAAAAATTTTGGTAGTCTACTCAATAATTTTAAACTATATCTAATTGTATGTTAAGAATTGTTGATTTATATCTTTGAATCTCCTCTTTATTTTGACCTTTCTCTATTCATTTCTTTAATTTTCCTCTTTGTTTTTCAGTTTATATAGAAGCTGAAAATTGAATGATTAGGATAATTATTTACCAGTTTTTTCTTTTCGAAACTTTTTCCTTTTTCCTTTATTCGTGTTTAATTGATTCGTAATCATGATTGTCAGATTTTAGGTGACTGTTTTATTTGGTATCGGGGTTTGACAATTCTTATGTGAGTAATAATCGGGCTTGGATGTCTTTTTCGTCTGGGAGATATCGGATTCCTTATGTGTACACACATTCACTGTATAATCGTGTAAAAAAAGGTTTTTCTGAAGATTGATCAAAGTCTCTCGAAATTCTTTTTCTTTTGGACTTAACGAATTTAGCGATGTTTCCTAAAAGTAAAGACTAGAGATGTATAAATACGAAAGTAGTAAAAATCTCGATATGTATCTTCTTAATACACGGAAAATTTAGTAATGTCTATTATAAATTTAATAAAATGTAAAAGAGTAAAATACTGTCCCTATTGATCAGATAGTTAACCGAAATCAACAATAAACGGTTTACGAAAACAGTGTCTGGAAAAAAAGAAAATAATACATGGAAGAGTTTATTTGTGCTTTCACTTTCACAATCGACGAGTCAGTATAGACTGAGAACGTCGGGTGGTCCGAGGAGACAGGTACTTTAAGGGGTCCGTTCTTATGACCTCACCTATCGGTAAGGGAAGGAGTCCCCCAGAAGGTCTGGGTCCCTATCTTGGACCCAGAGAACGTAACGTCCATCTAAGAAATGGTAGACTCTGTGGTCTCTACAAGAAAGTGCGTTGACACCATACACTAAAGGATAGTTAATCAATTAAGGTAAACATTAAACCGAGACTCAACGGATAGAACGTGTATAGTTTGATTTTGTCGGAAACTCAGAACTCAAAACCGTTTTAGGAAGGTTACAAATTGACTTTTCAATTCGTATATGTGAATCTGTTGGACCTATAGCTTCAGTAACTAATCAATGTTGATACCTAACGCTCTTCGATGGTGAGGAATTCACTTGTGACTCTTGTTTTAAGTTACAGTTGGATACGTACGTACGCAAGTCTGTCAGTCTCAAAATTCTACGGTACGATAAAATTTCTGAAATTTGTTTGTTTGTTTGTTTTTTTGGACGAGAACGACGTACTATTGTGTAGTATTAAAGGAGTTTTAAGACGGACTGAGTGAGTCTAGTAATCCAATGAGTCCTCAACACTTCTCTATCGAAATATTAGAGAATTAAGTAAAAAATAATTCTGTTTCAAGGTATGCATTTTTGGATCCTTTATGTATATATGACTACGAAGTACGAATGCTAAAAAGAATTTATTTTGACAAAGAGGGTCACATCGTTTTATTTTTTCCTTATAAAAAGATTATCAAATGTGTTACAAAAACTAAAGATGTTTTATGACGATATTACTGTATTAATATACGATATATTAGTGAAAAGAAAATGTTTTCGTCTATTTGGTAATTCTTAAATTCCCTTTTCCTTTGTGTGGTCTTCATCGTACCCACTTTTGCAGAGGATCCAGGTTCTAATCTACTGACAGTTACCCTTTAAAGTCTTAAAATCTCTTTTCCCCCTAGTGTCTCAAGAAGTTTGGTTTGTCTGGGTGCAAAATATCTATTCCTTCCAGTCCATCCAATTCACGACCTCACTGTTCGACTTCCCGTGTTTCTCTCACCCGTGAGTACCGTGGTGAGGTCTAATAGATCTGAGAAGGAACCGACATTCAGTTACAAAACAACGGATCTTTGATCAGTTATAAACTGTGAACGAGGTTCTATTTGGATATGATTCATAGAAGTTTACGATATATTATATTTTGTAAAGAATTTTTAAATTACTCTTTTATTTTAAGTATTAATCTTTTTTCAGTTTTATTCAAAACCGGATATCATAGATAATTATTATTACAATATAAATAAAAGATGACCCCAACAGGTATTGTTTACATCTTTAAACCCCCTTCAATAAGATAGTTCGTATACTTCATTGATCTAATTTAACCTGAAATGTGCCTTATGTATATATACCGTATAACTTTGTATGACTTTTTTATGTTTCATGGTTCGTTAACAATGTGATAACTTATTATGTAATAAAATTATAAAACAGAAACTTTTCATTATGACAAATGCGAGTCATATACCTTCTTTCGTGATTAATTTTTATATTGAGATTCAAAATCAAAAGAGATGTATCGGAGGTACATTCAATTACAGATGATATTCGGTTGTACGTGTTTATAAAAGGAGTGAGTGTATGACTTACGGTTTATAACGTCTATTTAAATACTAGTAAAGGTTTCAAGTACAGCATTATAGTCTTTTGTCGAATGTCAGAGGTATTCCCAATTCTGTTAGTAAAAGATGACGTATGATCACGATAAGATTCGGTTATCACACAAATTTAGGTGTGGTTACTTTAGTTATGTCGTGACAAGATAAGTTCCACTCTGGTTTATTTGGACAGACTTCGAAACTCTTTATCCGAAACGTCATATGAAACTCACGATTTACGGAAAGTCAGGTCTCTAGACAGTAATTTATTAGTAATCGGTAGTAAGTGAGAAGGATTTTTCGAATTGTAGATTTGAACAAGTCGTAGGTGATTTCGTAATCATATCTGATGGTTCATTCATGAGTAATCGTGAATCCCTACAAAAAGTTGGTGAGACAAATTGGTACATGGCAGAATAATTTTTTATGGGGGTTTATAATTATGTATGAATGGTGATCGAATCTCCTACTAAATAAGTTTACCAACCATTTTTCCTGTAGTTCTATCACTGGTCGGAGAACCTGTCGTACCGTATTGGGTGTCCCAATGTTAGCTGACAAAAGACAGACTAAATCGGTTCATTTGAGACTACAGAAAGGATCGTAAGTCATAATATATATTAAGTCGTAGTGTGTATTCGACTTGTTTTAATTCGATTAATGTTGTCTCTTAAGTAGCCCTCCATTAGAACCGAAACTAGAACTTACAGAAAATTTTATGATGAAGAAAATAGTTACGATAAGTATAGAAAAAGTTATATATTAGTAGAGTCAGCGACTCATAGTTTATATTACCCAGGACGTAATAAAATCAATAGTACTCCATATCTCTTTTAGTCCTACATAAGTAGGAGAAAGATAATGGACTTTCTGACTTATTTATTATATCTTACTAGATATAAATCATTACAAAAACCTGACATACACATTTAAACTACCAGTTCCATTAAAAGAGACATGAATGTATTCAATTAAGAACATGTGATAATGTGATTAGGAGAGTTAAAGTTCGATTATAATTACTTTTACAGTAAAGACTTTCTGTAATTAAGTAAAAAGAAAAAATTTTCGAGTTTATTTTTATATACCGGTCTATGAATCCTAGAGTAAATGTCAAAATGTTGAATAGTGAAAGTTATATCTAAAGTTGGATTTACTCTCAGTACTAATGATATACTTGTAAAATAAATTGACCTACTGTAAACTATAGAAGGGTCCTTATAAATCTATTGATTAAGAAAATCGAATTATCGAGTGAATTCCATGAAATTTTACAGTTTATGTGTATTATCTTTATGTTTGTCATTATCTGTGAAAGATTAGAAGATTAATAGTCGGGTAAACTGGATACTGAAGAAGTAAAGAGATAGTTATGGGGTTTTACTTCAAAGTCGACAATTCTATGTTCGTTCATATTGTGACGAACCTATCGAACCATTTACATTATAGTATTATAATATAAAGTTACATATTTTGTTAAGTTCCGAGTCTTTGCTTTCTTCCAATATATTTGGTTTAGGTAGTGTCTACTAAAAATTACCAGTTTAAAAGGGAATGTCCATCGTGACTTTATATGAAAGTTATATGGTACCTTATATTTTGAGTGGTAAGGAAAAGTGAACAATTTCATGTAACTCTCGATGTAACTCGTTGATTTCTCAATTGATTTTTGGCCATCGTCAGATCAGTAATATTTTTCCTCTGTGAAACCTTTTTAAACAATTTTTCATCATTTTGATTTTGAATAGTCGAATACATTTTCATATTTTCATATCACACGTCTATTATTCGCTTTTCCCATTATAAGTTTTAGTCGTAGTTATAATAGATATATTTAATATGAAAGTATCTTCTTGAAACTGAGAGTTTTTTTTCGACTTTTCAAAACGTTATTTATTATTTTTGTCTTTCAAGACGTTAATGTTGTTAAACGGTCTTTTACATGATAAAAAATTTTTTACATATTAGATATTTTCAGTATGGTGACCTGAACTGAAACTGGAGTGGGAGGAACTTTGTCCATTTGAGAAAGTCTTAGAGTTCATTCAAGGGACATATACATACCGATTCGTGGAAACGTCAGGTGGACTTTGATGGTGTTGAAACAATCAACCGATATGAGGTTATATTTTAATTTTCAAAAAAATTTTCTCTTGGAGTCCGTTTAAGAGTAAAAAAAGTTAGATGTTTTGTGACGATCGTTTCAGTCGCTTCTAACTGTTTCGTGAAAGTAGGGAAAGTCTTAGACATGGTTCTTAGAGAGTGACGATTAGGGAATGACTGACGTCTTAGTTATAAATGTGGTAGATAAACATGGTTAGTTGTAAATACGATGTGATTTAAAATTCATTATTCAAAATAAAAATTAGTAATGTTAACAAATTAATCACATTTTGTTTTGACTAAATAATAGATATGTTAATTTAAATCGGAAAAAAAATTTCCAATTTTTATTCTTTTCCCTAAAATAAACGGAAAGGATTGTTATGTTAACAAAACATATATGATTTGTTGATGTAACACTTTTTCTTTGTTTTACGACAAAAGTTTATTAAGTACGGAAATTTTTATACAATCTAATTGACAATTATGTCTTTGTACTAGTTATTTTCGTTAAGTAAGAACTGAGAGTTTAGAGTGACCCATATCCACTTTGAAGTTATTTTGGTCATGAGAAAACCTAAAATGTAAAACTTCGTACTAATGATAAAATAACTTTTCATATGTCCTCATTGTTGTGATAAAATTTAATGTCAGTAAGACTTTGATTCAACGTTGAATATGACTAAGGAATACTTATCTGATCCAAGAATAACCTTTAGTTAACCTTCCATCCATTTTAATCTATCGGTACCAATGGTCTTATAGTTATTCTCTATCGTTATATGTTAAGATTCAGAATACCACTTCATTTTTCTTTTCTATATTTTAAAAAACGTTCGTTTACAAATTCTACGTTTTACATAAAGGTTAGTATATCTTAGACTTTATATGTTATTACTTTTTTGTAAAAGTAATAAAGGTAGTTTTAGTAATAGTTTTGACCTAAAATAAAATACAAAAAGTAAACTTACAGGATTTGTGATTTTATTGATGTGATTTTGCATTCCTGTATTTTATCCGTTAAATTCGAAATAGTGTTAAGTTTATAAATTAATTACATCCATTATTTTCCATTTATTGTTTTAAGTTTTTCCTATCACTTAGAC
This sequence comes from Capra ibex, assembly GCA_006410555.1. Lineage (NCBI taxonomy): Eukaryota > Metazoa > Chordata > Mammalia > Artiodactyla > Bovidae > Capra > Capra ibex. Next base: position 54,436,870 of record SJYO01013871.1, on the reverse strand, counting down.
GATATAACTTAGAGTCTCAACTGACATATTTTAATTCTATTCTTTATCTTTTGTCTCTCTGCTCAAGTACTGTTTGTATAAATTTACAGTGACATGTGTCTTAATTAAGTTTTTCGGTTTGAATTTTGTATTGACAAGTAATAGCCTATAAAAGTTTCGTGTAATGTACTATTTAAATAGTAAAATTCAAAATTTTAGTTATTGTCTAGTTTTAGAAGTGTAAGTTTTTATTTCGTATGTCTCAAAATTCTATATATTTGTATTATCGACTGTTGTCGTCGAAGACTTTTGTCCCGAAGACTTTTGACAAAATCGAAACGAAAACTTAAAAAGTAAGAAACAATAAATGGTGACCTAGATGAATCCGAATAAACCTTTTCCATATTGATATTTTATAATATCTTATATGATTATATATAATTATTAGGTAGGATAAATGAGAAATTCGTATTTACATTTTTTTTTCTTTCTGTATGGATATTCCATGGAGATTCGTAACTTTAGAAAAAAACACATTTTCATAACTTTCTTAAGTTGTCGCATTAACAATCACAGTCCGTTCTCAGTGTAAGGTGAGTTTCGATAATTCGTACGTAAGGAATAGGATTAATTTACAAGTTTTACCGATCTAAACTAACAGTATTGTCTCTGTTTAGTTATAATACTATGAATAAAAAATTTTTTATAAAAAGTTTTGGGGATTTGTGGGACGAGAAAGAATGTCTCTGTTTGTGTCTTCTAGTGATCCAAGAACTTTATACGATGGCTGTCAGGACAAGTCTTTACTTTCCGGTTATGACATAATTTCTTTTTTTTACTTTGGTGTTTATTCATTGTCTTAATAGCGCCCGGGGTGACATAGCCTCTTCGAGCTATGACCTGACGAGCCGACGACCTCCTCGAGGTCTCTCAATTGGACCACACTATTTTCTGAACTGTTTCGTTAAGACTGACACATCGTTACGATTCAACACCTGATTATGCTCTTGTCCTCCAGGTTAGCGACAGAAACTGGTTCGCGTTAAATGTGTCCCGAAATAGTTATCGGAATCACGACTTATGTCTTGTGTGAGATAAACCGAAAGTCAGTTAATTCGAAATTCGACAGTCGTTTGTTCTGAAAATTCAATTAAAACTTAGTGGTGCTTAGTTCAACTTCCAACACTTTCCCGCCGAGTGTCCGGCCGTACTTTTTTCCGTCAAATTAACGGAGACTTATCGATAATATACGACGTTAACCGGATAACTTAGAATCTACTAGATAAATAAATAGTTTCACGTTGGTAGTTTCTAATCATTTTCTCACTTATTAGACTTAACATGTAAGGGACAAAACGTATTCTTCCCTATACAGACGTTTCCAGACTTCGTCAGTATAAAAATTTCGTATAAAATAGAAAATTACATTTTTTAGACACTTTACCTTTAGTCGTTCTGTTGGATTGTACTTCTACCTTATTGACAAAAAGATCCTTTTATTTCTATATGGTAAAATTTTCCATATGAACGATGGTACTTTATAAAAGTACATAATAAACTATAGTTTACATGATAAATCTTATATTTATGAGGAAATATTTACAAGTGTAATATTTACAAGTAGTTTTTGTCTGTCTTTTTCTTAAATTTTAACTTAATCCAGTTTCCAAATTTTGTAGAAAAAATCTTAAGGAATGTGGCGTAGTAATTCCTCTTCTTGTGGTTTTGTATAGTAAAATTATGACTCCTAAAGAGTTCTTCTACCATATTAGTTTAATTTTCCTGATAATATAAGGATTATGACGTATTGTAGATAAAAAAATTTTTTCTGACACCGACTGGTGTTAGGATTAGTCAAAAAAGGACTTTAATAAAAAAAAGTTAACGTACATAAGACAAATAATAATATCCCAATGAGTACTCACGACCTACACATATAACTAAAAAAATAATCTTTTCTCGTGACTTCGTAATCCCGCTACCCCCCCACCCCCCCTACGAGTCTAAAATATTTGTCTACATTTGTGTCTAGTTGAAATCCCTGCCATTTTACCTTGGTAAAACGAAACCGACTTTACACGATATCAAAAAACTGTACAATCTGGGAGTTATCGTTTGCATAACTTTGTATGTGAGTACCAACTAAATGTATCCCTTTAGTATACCTCTAATTATCAATATTTCATAAGTACCAAATATTCTTAAACCTATCTTATACCCGATTAAAATCATAAGGGAGTTCCTGTCAGTGTAGAAGAACCTTCTGACCTGGGTAGTGAGAGGTAAAGGTCAGTCGTCTCCACTACCAACCCTTCGTCATGACTGATGGTAGTAAGGTCCTTGATGGTGTGAAAGTCCCCGACTTTAAGTTACTTTCTCACAATTTTGGGAAAGAGGAAGAGAGAAGAGGGTAGGTAATAATATTTTATGAGACAAAGAAACGGAAATCTAAACGTTTCATATTAGTAAATGATCAATGCGGAATGTTTTTTTAGCTACGACGATTTTGGTATTTGTATTTCTACGATTTCCTCTCTTACGGCTGCACTAAAGATTCCCTTTGTCTTCCTCCTTTGTCTAATTCTGTTTTGTGTCATCTTCGGTGCACTTTTCACCTGTAAGAACAGCGCAGTAGTAATTCTTTATAATTATTTCCTGAAAACAAGTTGCCAGGGTTTCCACGTAACACGTAGAGGCCGATTTGAAGACGCAAAATATATATGTATATATATGTTAATATTGAAATAAAGTAGATAAATATATCCTGTACTCCATAAGGTTTGTGGAAGTGCAATGAGTATGTTTGTAGGTGAGTAAGGTTCACCCTCCCCCGTCTTGTCCGTCGGTCTGTCTGTTACAGGAGGTGGGAGGACGTCGTCTGTGAGTCCCTTCCGTCTGTCTGTGTGTCTATTCGTGTCAATGTTCACACTATTACGTTTTCTGTCCTCTGACTGTATCTTGTGGTCCGTCCTTTGTTACTTGAACTCTGTCTCTCTAGTCTCTGACCCTTCGAACCCGTCTCTCGACCTCACTCAGTGGGTTCCGAGTGTCGATCAGTCACTACCTCGGTCCTACGTCTGGGTCGACCAGAGGTTCCGGTCACGAAAATTGACATGGGGTTCCTTTGGTATTTTCAGCCACATTGGTCCGAAGGCACCACCGGGGCACACTCCTTAGGTGGACGGTTGCGTCCTCTACACCCAAGCTAGGGACCAGGCCCTCCTGGGGTGTACGGTGTCTCGTTGATTGGGTGCGCGACGCTGATAACTCGGACACGAGATCTCGGACACTCGGTGTTGATGACTTAGGGTGTACGGGACGTCGGATATTAGGTGCTGGTTTCTCCGGTGGCGTTCCTCTGCGGGTGGGCGGCGTCGGTCTCTCATCGGAGGCGAACGGCGTCGATGTTTCTCGGTTCGTCGTTGCTTCTGGGGCACGTCGGTTTTTATTTGTGAACAAATTGAACCATATTGTGTGGGAAGAAGTTTCTAGAGTCGAGAATTGTCTCCTCGTTTCTATTTAATTGTTTATTAACTCTTTGGGTTCCTTCTTTGATTATGAACAGTGAAAGGTCATCTCCATAAAGTTGAGGACTTTCTACTACGACACTTTCACGACGTGAGTTATAGGGTCGTTTAAACCTTTTGAGTCGTCACCGGTGTCCTGACCTTTTCCCGTCAAAAGTAAGGTTAGGGTTTCTTTCCGTTACGGTTTCTTACGAGTTTGATGGCATGTTAACGTGAGTAGAGTGTACGATCATTTCAGTACGAGTTTTAAGAGGTTCGGTCTGAAGTCGTTATGCACTTGGCACTTGAGGGACTACAAGTCGACCAAAATCTTTTCCGTCTCCTTGGTCTCTAGTTTAACGGTTGTAGGTGACCTAGTAGGTTTTTCGTTCTCTCAAGGTCTTTTTGTAGATGAAGACGAAATAACTGATACGGTTTCGGAAACGGACACACCTAGTGTTAGTTGGCACCTTTTAAGACTTTCTCTACCCTTATGGTCTGGTGGACTGGACGGAGAACTCTTTAGACATACGTCCAGTCCTTCGATGTAAATTTTGACCTGTACCTTGTTGTCTGACCAAGGTTTCTCCTTTTCCTCATGCAGTTCCGACATATAACAGTGGGACGAATAAATTGAACATACGTCTCATGTAGTACTCTTTGTGACCTGACCTTCTTTGTGTTCGACCTTAGTTCTAACGGCTCTCTTTATTGTTCTTGGAGTCTATACGTCTACTGTGGTGGGAATACCGTCTTTCACTCCTTCTTGATTTGTCGGAGAACTAATTTCACTTTCTCCTCTCACTTTTTCAACCGAATTTCGAGTTATAAGTCTTTTGTTTCTAGTACCGTAGGCCAGGGTAGCGAAGTACCCTTTATCTACCCCTTTGTCACAGTCTGAAATAAAACCCCCCGAGGTTTTAGTGACGTCTACCACTGATGTCGGTACTTTAATTTTCTGCGAACGAGGAACCTTCTTTTCAATACTGATTGGATCTATCGTTTAAGTTTTCGTCTCTGTAATGAAACGGTTGATTCCAGATAGATCAGTTCCGATACCAAAAAGGTCACCAGTACATACCTACACTCTTAACCGACACTTCTTCCGACTCGTGACTTCTTAACTACGAAAACTTGACACCACAACCTCTTCTGAGAACTCTCAGGGAACCTGACGTTCCTCTAGGTTGGTCAGGTAAGATTTCCTCTAGTTGGGACCCTAAAGAAACCTTCCTTACTACGATTTCGACTTNCCCTAACCCCCGTCCTCCTCTTCCCCTGCTGTCTCCTACTCTACCGACCTACCGTAGTGACTGAGCTACCTGCACTCAGACTCACTTGAGGCCCTCAACCACTACCTGTCCCTCCGGACCGCACGACGCTAAGTACCCCAGCGTTTCCCAGCCTGTGTTGACTCACTGACTTGACTTGAGTTGACTTCGTTCCCATTGTTGTTCTTTCAGTACCCATGCATCCCTTCGACTGGAGTTGACCCTCTTCCCCTCTCGCTCGTCTCTTCCCGGTGACCTCTGTCCGGGGGTTTAGGTAAACCTAAACTGTTCTTTGCCCCTACGTTGATTTCTTATTCTTTGATATCGTTTGATATCGTTTTCTCCGCATAAAGTTGTAGTAGGGTAAGTGCGGGGGTTTGTGGCGAGGGACGATGGGAGAGGGGAGACGGAGGTCGGACAGAGAATAAAGGGGAGATAGGACGAGATAAAAGAGGGGATCATGGATGGTAGACGATTGTATGGTCTTTTATATAGTCATAGAACATAAATAACAGGGGAGGGGTTGGAGAAGAGGGACGACCTTACCTTCTACGTACTCCTACCCCTAACTCTAAAGACGGTAAAACAAGTGTCTGCAACTACTTCTCAGATCTTGTTTCGGACCGTGTAGCTACGAATTATTTATAAAAGCTTACGAATCATTTTTCATTACTTATCTCGTTTGTTCGTCTTGTCGAGACCATACATGTCCTTGGTCCTTGGTCCAACGGAACCAGGGTCTCTGTCTAGTACTTTCGTTATGTACCTCCGACTCGGCTCTTACACTGTATCAAAATCTTATGTGTCGAGAATGTATGGTTTGATTCCTCTAAGTTAATATAGATTTTCGTCACTTTTTGGTCACCCTTTTTACTCGTGGTGCACCATTAGGAATCCTGTGCGTTAGGTAGCTGACACGTGAGTTCTCTAGATTCTGTGCTCTCCGTGGTCTGGGACTTTCGACGTGCGATCCCACCACCGGCACTCGAACTTCTCTCCCTTTTCCCCGTTGCTCATGAAACACCAGTACAGAGGCACAAAGTGTCTCGCCTCTCCGTTGCCCCCACTTCTCGGTCGGTACTAAAATGCCAAAGTTTATACCCACTTTCCACGGGAATTATTTTTAGTCGAGTCGAATTTGTATTGACTCAAATTTCAGAGTTTCTATAACTCCACTTCCGATCGTTCGTCGACTTGTAGTTTCGGACCTCGAGTTGTCTCTCTACTCAAGAGGTCACTCTTTCGATCTGCGATAAGGGCCAATCCACCCTTCACTACGCCACCCTGGGTGACTCAAGTAGTTCCTTTACCTCCGTCTTCTCTCCTGACGTGTCTCTTGGGTCCCTTTTGGATGAGTTGGAGTCCCCCGTCTTTTCCTCGGGCTCTCTGAGCCTCTCCCTTTCAGGGGAACCTGGAAGAGGAAGACTGCGTAGAGTTGTGCCGGAAAGTTCAGGTGGGCCTGTGCCACCCACAACCGACTGGACAGGAGGTGCGAGGGTGTGGACCCGCCTCGGAGTGTCATTGTGATTTTCCGATAAAAACACACTAAACGGTGAAAGACGGTGAAAGACGGGAACATGGGAGTCTTACGTGAGAGTCCACGGGGTCCCACGTGCGTGTACGTGTGTGTGTACATACACACAAGTATACTTGTATACCCATACATACATGTACACACACAGACTTCTCCATATATTATAAAGTACGGCGGTTGCACGTACACACACATACACACAGACTCTCAGTTCAGTACGACGATCATGCAAGGACCAGGTGTTTCTTAAGGTGCGAGACTCCCTTTCATGATTTAGTGTCTGGGAGGAAAGAGAGATCATATCCGTTTTCTTGGGTTTTCGGGATGTATTAACGGAGTTTTCTTCCGTTAATGAGACCTTACAAACCAGTACTTGGTTATCTCCTAAGATCACAATATCCCGGTTACACACACACACATGATTCAACGAAGTCAGCACGGGTTGAGAAACGCTGGGAGACCTAACGTCGGGCGGTCCGAGGAGACAGGGACCCTAAGAGGTCCGTTCTTGTGACCTCTCCCAACGGTACGGGAGGAGGTCCCTGAGGAAGGGGTAGGTCCCCAGAGGACGTGACCTTCCTCCCAAGAAATGGTGAGCGCGGTGGACCCTTGGGGTGACCTGGTTGTGATGGGTGTGTCAGACAGAGTAAGGATCCCTGTGTCCTTCGGACCGCCTCGGACCACATTGCGGTACCCGATGTCAGGCTCCCCAGAGTTTCTCCGTCTGCGTAGACTCGTACGTGTGTCCGCACGTGTCCCGCGAGTCACGAGCGAATTTCGACTGTTCCTCCATTGGTCGTCCTTATTTCCGTCTGTAGCGGAAGTATAATATATTCCCCCTGTACGCCAGTATTCGTTTCTATAACCTTATCGACACCAGAGTCGATTATCAGACATGAAAAGTTTTTACATGGTCCCCTTCTCACTCCCTGTTGTCATTTTGCCGTAAATCGAGAACGAAGTTACACAACGAAAAAGGAACTTCTTTAAAATCTTCCATGTCTTCTGATAAGTCATCAAACAAGTTGCAGTATTCACAGTTACGTCTTTTCAGAATCATTCACATCCTATTATGAATCTTTGTATTTGATTGTTATTTAGAGAATGGATTCTTTTTTATGGTTAGTAAGAATAAATTTAGCTTCTCCTAAAATCTTCAATGTCCTGGAAGTCTTTTTGCCTTCGACTAAAAGAAATCATTCTATGTACATGTGTTTCCGTGTAGACGATACTCAGTCTCACGAACCTCTTGCAGGTGTGTGTGACTAAATAAGGTGTCAGTCAGAATCTTTGAAATCTTCTGACAACCTTCAGTTCCCTCCAGAATCAGTGTGAGGAGGTCAAAGGACTTCTTTAGAAGGCATTCGAGGGGGACCGGCGGACCGGACAAGCGTGAGTCGTAAAGGGTCCTCCTGACGTCGCTGAAAAGGCTGACTGCGGAGATCCTGTACCTTGACCAGTAATCACCTAGTCGAGGAAGGGAGAGCAACCCTATGTGACTGAACGTCTCTCACCTGTTAGACGAGACGAGAGGTTCAGTACTCGTAAGTTCTTCGTCTACGTACTTCCCCTTTCCGTCTCTAAAGGGTCGTGTCGAACACGACTTATTAATTAAACTGACATTCTACATAATACCTTCTTCTTTCCCGGTTCTTATTGGTTCTGTGAAGACTTCTACTTTTACTCCCTATTATACAGGATGACCTATATTTCTGATAAATATTTTGATATCATTAATTTTGTCGTACCGAAACCACATCCCTATTTAAATGTTTATTTTATTCCTCGTTTTTTTGATCCCAGGTCTATGTATGTGTAATAGTACTTTTTTTCCAATAAATATACTTATTTTAGTTTTGGTGTTAAGATGGAATATGGTATTTATTTTTAACTGATACCCACCTAGTTCTTGAATGTATAATCATCGTTTTCGAATTTTGAAAATTTTTGTATTTACTACTATATCCCTCCTAAATAATTCAAGGATTTTAGTCATCCATATTTTCTACCTATTTAAGTTAATGTATTTTTTATTCTTGAGGAAAAGAAATTCTGGTGGAATGTCTTTACTTTTGTATTCTATGTTTGGTTCTCGTCTATAAACAGTATTTATGTTGACTGTTTAATAATGATAAGATTGTATACTTCTTGAAGTTAATCTTTCTGTTTACTGGGTTACCCCCTTTTGCACGTTTTCTGAGCTTGTCCGTAGAGTGTCTTTCCCTCTGTGTGTCCGAGTCAGCACAGACTGAGAAAAGCTTTCGTCCGTGACGTCGTCCCTGTCCGAGAAGACAGGTACCCTAAGAGGTCCGTTCTTATGACCTCACCCATCCGAAAGGGAAGAGGTCCCCTAGAAGGGCCGGGTCCCTAACTTGGTCTCGGCGGACGTAATGTTCGTCTAAGAAGAAGTGGAAGACTCGGTGGTCCCTTTGGGTTCGTGTTTGAATGATCATTTTTTGTTTTACGTTCGGTTTCCATGTTATTCTATTGTAAGCGGTGAGAAAGTTGACCGTTTTGACATTTACAGTTTCCAACTTCTCCTACATCTAACTATTTTAAACAGTATAAGTAATCTATTCTTAAACTAGTTATACAAGATTCTATATCGTTAAGATCAGGATCTATATATGGGTTCTCTTTTAACATATATGTATATGTCCTCTGTCCCTACGGAAGTATTGTCGTGACAAACGTTGTCATTTTTGTTTTGTTTTTAAGGATTGTTGAGTTTACAGGTGACCATCTTTTTGTTTATTTGTTTAATCTTAACAAAAAGGATAAGTGATAATCATTCGTCATTTTTATTCACTTGATCTCGGTGTATGTCGTACTTGACACCTTATGTTACAATTCACTTTTTTCGGTTATGTTTCCTGAAATAGATGACACTCGAAAAGTATTTCAAAGCTTGTTCATTTTGTCTCGTTATATAACAATCCGTGATGACATATACTCCGTCTTGTTTGCCTTTGGTTCCTTTGTTGTCTGTGTCCTCACGACTGGAGTTTTTCCTCCGTCCTCCCACGATGTCCCACTTTGTGTACTTCTGTCTTTAATCTATATTTACTAATCGTTATAAGATCAAGAACCAACCCTTCCACACCACCCAAGTGCACGTTATATCATTAATTTTAGTCAATTGACTAAGTTATTTTATATAAATTTGAATCCAGACATTTTATTTTGTGTAGGAGATTAAATTACCTAGTCACTACTGACAAAAATAAACACACAGACCAACAGATACCATTTATCCCCTTTGCCGGACTTTCTTTTGTCCATACTTTTCATTTTGATAAACATATATGACGTACGTCGGAAAATGTAATAATTTTACTTCGAATTCTTATTACGATTACTATATTTCAGTTCATCCCCAATTTTGTAATTGTATATTTTGACACATAAGGGATGTCATTAAATTTTTTACGTGACATTTCTGACCTTCTGTAAATTTTGATACAATTGTCAATGAAACAATTTTTGTCTCCATAAATAAAAGAAAAAGACAAAGGATATTAAAGATGTTCCATTAAATGTAATGTTAATATAAAAATTTTCATAAATTTTAACAAGTGTTCATATTTCCTTTTTTTAGAAAATACATTAAATGTATTAAATGGACTCGAGATAAAGTGATATTTGATTATTATTATTTGATTACTAATATTCGAGTGATTATTAAGTTATTTAAAACTAGACAAACGTATAAAATACATCCTGTTTGTTTAACATACTGGTACCTTTGAAATACAATTTGGACGTTTGTAGTTAAAAGTTGTATTAAGTTTACTGTCCTAAAAAAAAATATTTTAGTACGGCTTCAAGAATAAATCAACCTCGAAGCTCAGATAGTCTTTTCACAAATGTAAATTTAAAACTTCCTTACATTTTATAGATGTCTGTAAGTCGGTGGATTTATAAGATCGGGTGTACAGGTAAGTACGCACATAACGAGAGTGACAAGAACAAATCAGTGATTCAGTATAGGCTGAGAAACGTTGGAGTACCTAACATCGGGAGGTGCAAGGGGACACGTACCCTAAAGGGTCCGCTCTTACGACCTCACCCAACGGTAGAAGAGAGGTCCTAGAAGGACTGAGTCCCTAACTTGGACGTAGAGGACGTAACTATCCATCTAAAAAATGGGGAGTCGATGATCGTTTCGGGTCATACAAATACATATATACACATATGTTAAAAAAATGTGTATACTTGATGTAAATATGAACAATTTCGGAAATGTAATTACACGGGGTCTTACGGAATTTTTTAAATTCCTAATAAGAGCATTATCCTTTTACTTACGATTGGAGAACTATAAACCCACTTATAATTTTACATTTAAAGATTTTACCTGTGATTTTGTTTGTCTTCAGTAGTAGTAGTTGTGTGTCACGAAAAGACTTTATAGGAATGGAAACAAATATTATGACCAACTCGATGTTCGAATTTATAGAGAGTGTTAAAACGCATTTCCCTTGACAGGATCAAAGAAGTAAAATGTGACTATATGTCTGTAAAACCCGAAAGGACCACTGAGTCTACCATTTCTTAGCGGACGTTACGCCCTCTGGACCTAAGTTAGGGGCCCAACCCTTCTCAGGGACCTCTTCCTTCACCGTTGGGTGGGGTCATAAGAACGAACCTATTGGGGTACCTGTCTCCTCGGACCGCCCGATGTCAGGTACTCCAGCGCTTCTCAGTCTGTACTGTGTCATGTCGTATCGATGTCTGTATAGTCAGTCCGTTGCCGATCATACAGTCGAGAAAGATGAGAAAAAAAGTATATCATTATACAAAAAGATAAGAATTTAGTTTAACAAGTGAAATTTTACCAATTGAAATACAATGCTCAAAGTAGAGTTATTTAGTTTTAGAAAGTTATAGATTTAGTTTAAGAGTTCGATAAGAAAGGTGAATAAAAGGGTTACAAAAAAGAATTCAGGTGAGCTTCTCTAAAGTTTTCATTCTTAAAAAATGTACGATTAGTTTTAATCTGCAATATTTTGAACAAATTTTAAAATGTTATCGTTTAACAATTTATCTAAGTCGAACACTGTAAAAATGAATTTAAACAACCACTAATGTCGACTACTCTTTGTAATTATTTAGGTTATTGTAAAAAGATGTGCCGGTAAAACTTTACAGTCGGTAACGACTAGCTATCTGAAGAGACCGAGTGCTTTACCAGTGTTGCTGAGTAAAACTTCTAGAGAAATGTCCAGAATAGGTATTTTTCGAACTACCTTTCTCACTGATTACAACACTCAATAGGAAGAAGTGATTTCTTCCTCGGTTAGTGTAGTCACCGGTGCCGATGTGAACCAAAATTTTACGTTTGTTATTATCATACTCGGAGAAAATCTGCTTGTGGAGGTCTAATTTTACAGAATTGACGTGACTGTAGACAGTAAGTGTGTCTACGGTTGAGTGTGTGGACCGTTCCCTTTCACCGAATGCGTTCGAGGGGTACACTGTCCACAAGTCGGTGTCGAGACTCGTCGACGGAAGCTGATGGACATTCTGTGGATTCTAAAAGGACATCCGACAGTTGTAAGTGCTTTCTTAATTATGTATTTATTTTGGTGTTAGGACGATTTTAAGATTATTTTTATCAGAGTTCTTTTATCGTAATTAAATATATTGAACTTCCATATAGAACCATATTTTTAAGGGTAATCCTTTATCAATTTGGTATTAGAATGTTCAGAATAAACTTTCCGGAGAAAGTTTCTTTACTTTTAATACTGTTTGACGTTTAAAAGATTTTGTTTCCTTAGGAAAGACAAGTGTGAAGAGAAGAAAATGTATATCAAAACACTCTTTTTATAATTCCCTACGTTCTTTCTTAGTTGTATAAGTATAAATCGTAGACTTCTCCAATTCAGAAAGTCTAAAGCTCTTTTCGTAAATGAATACCCCAACAAGACATATGTTAGTGACAACGACCTATACCACCTACCAAAAAGTTCCTCCTTAATTTGCGTTTAATTTTCGAAGAAACTAGAGATTCCCCGGCCACTCCCTAAGCGTAGGACTTTAGACACGACTGTCCTGCACGGGATTGGGGACTAACTCGGGGTCGTCCTCGGGCGGGTCCTCGACTGAGCACACCGAGGTCGTAACAGGGGTCGCGACCCGGTCCGCGACCGACCGACCCTCACCGTCTACCAAAGTAAACAAGATATGAAAGTGAGAAGTGGTTTTAAATCCACTTAGGACCGGTCTCTGGTCTCCTTTCCTGATAATGAACGTAGACAATGAAAATGAAGTTTTCCTTGGTTGAGGTCAACCTTCTCTTTTTCCTTTACAGACACTTCTAACCGAAACTGATGACACATATGTGGTCACTGTGCTTCGAGAGGTAGTCAGAAGTGTAAAAAAAAATTAATTTTAATACTTCAAAATCTTTTATAGAGTAGAAATCTTCAATAAGAGTCTTCCATATACATTCCAGGAAAGGAATAAAGTACATAGTATACGTAAGTTAGTGTTTATAGGTTCCGGGTAAGTTTTGTCATCATTGTCTCCCGAGATCTAAATAAAAAGATGGTGTTATATCACGTATTCATTAGACTATGTATAGACCAAATGATATGCAAAAACGATTGAAATTTTGAATCATTGTATTCTAGATCTAAAATTTAGGTTGTTTAGTTCGTAAATGTGTAAGAATGTTTGTGAGGTAGTCATTCATAAACAATACTTTTAGTGTTTTGTACGTTTCAGTCTTTGTATTAAAAATGTATAATAACTCTATTTGTATTGAAGGACTATGAGTACCGGTCCACCAATATAGACGAGACAGTGTACTGTTAATAGGGCAGTCATTACTGATTGCACTGGAGACTTTTAGGACTGCTACTAATGACGGTATCCGACGATTAATTTTTAATATAGAGGTTGTAGTGACGTTGAGTTACGTGAAGTTCTTACTAAATTTTAGAGAAACTTACGAATATCCAATCTGAGTTACGGTGTTTAAATTTTGAGTAATAGAATTCGGATATGACAGGTATTTACATTACATAGGACTAAAGTCGTTCCGCAGATTTCGTTAGAGAACCTCAACTTTTTTGTTTGGATATATCAGGACACTTTAGACCAGTAAGCCCATTCGTCGAGGGATTGGTACACGACCTCCTTGGAATAACTCCGGAGCAGGTGTTGATTGACCGATCGTATACTGTTGTGTCGTACACACAAGTAGTATAAGTACCTCCTGTGTCTCGACCTCCTCCTTGATTGGGTGAGTCGTCGTCTCCTTCCCGAGGATCAGACCTACTGCCCGACTTCGGTTGTTCTGTCTTAAGTTTTGTTCTATTTATAGTTCAGGATAATTGTCGTGAAGCGCATTTTGACCTTCAATCCACTAAAGTATAAATCATTGTCAGTTTTTACGTCTTACGATAGATGTCTTCTGGTCGTAAGATCTTAGGTCTAGTCGTTCTCATTGAGGGTATTTCCCACTTGACCAGACGACCACCGTCGTGTCAGTCAAGGCGTACAATCTAAGGCTCCTTGCGATGACGGTCTGACCTCCTCCACATCTGTCGACCTTCTCCCTTCCCAGATCTTTAGTGCAGTGTCCTCTTCCACGACTTCTTGTTTTTCTCCTGTAGCCTCCCCTTTAAGAGAGTATGTGCACGTATGTGTATTGTTCGTTTTATAAGTTTCTTGCTATCACGTTTGTTACTTGGGGGTGTGTTCCTTCACACATACGACGCTCTTTGGAGTGCCACTGGAGGTCACTCAATCTGGGCACGTACCCGTCTCTAGACCCTGGACGAGGATTGGTTATCTTATATCGTTTCATTTCCCTACGGTAAAGGTATTAATCCTACGTAGCATCCCGTGAGTAGTAATCTAATGGTATTCGTACGTCATTTCTCTGAGGACGGCTAACACTTCTTCGTTCGACGAAACTACCCTTTTCGGGTGTTTCTCCTGGTGTACAGTGTCTTGGCACCTGTCGTCCCCCGTCACCTACTGAAGACCCTCGACTCCTGTAGTCAGGATGTTGACGTTCCTTGACTTAAGTCCGTTGACCGTCCTATTTAACCTTTTTCACTGGATTGAGACGGGTGTTAAGGCTGATGTCGGAATACTCTGGCATTGTCTCCCGTATTGATTTAAGACGGACCTGTGGGACTGGAACCCCGGAGGGACCACCGAGGGATCACCATTTCTTAGACGGACGGTTTACGTCCTCTGTACCCAAACTAGGGACCTAACCCTTATACCAGACCTCTTCTTTCACAGTTGGGTGAGGTCATAAGAGCGGACCTTTTAAGGTACTTGTCTCTTCGGACCACCCGATGTCAGATACTCCAGAGTTTTCTCAACCTGTATTGAACGTTGATTTTTGTTGTGGGACTGGGAGTCTTTGACACTCTAAAATTCGACGTTATAAATACCATCGAATAATGTATCATTATTTTCTTATTACGTCTTATTTTCTTCTCCGACCTATTTTGGAAATACAAATCTCTACATTATACTCCTTAAGGAACATACCCCTTTTCTGACCAGGTCTTAGACCGATGACCTAACGTTAAATCCAGAAAGGTTGAGATACTAGTAGATCGTCCTAACCCTCACCACCACCACACACACACGTCTAGAACATACCGTGTACTTACTATGATGATAAGAGATGTGATTTAAGTATTGTTTCGTAAATACGTTGTTGTATTTAATAAAGTAAAGTTACCTGTAAATACTTATATTCGTAAGTAGAATAACCTACGAAACAGAATACCTTATAAATTAACATTTGGATTTCCTAAAATTTATTCGTCTTGTAAATTTTATTTGAATTTATGATGAGATTCTTTTTACTGAATCTCACAATCTCAATCGCAAACAATGGAAAGTGGTAGAAGGGAGGGCCATCGTAGTAGAGAACAGTCTGGACTAGGGCGGGATAGGGTATGTGTATGTACGGGACATAAGTGTGTGTCAGACAGAAGACGGAAGAAGGAGACGGAGGGTTAAATAATATAGTATCAAGAAGAATTTTGATACTGTAGTATAAGTCACAACTATAAAAGAACTTCTACACGTACGATGAGTGTCGAATTGGTACACCAACTAGTTGGTGCCATTGTAAAAGTTATAATGAAAAAAAAAAAAACGAAGATACTTCAGTCATTAAGAGAAAACAACGACGACAATTGAACTAAAGGACATAGAAAGTTAGTAAATAGAGGTTTAAGAGTGGGTCAATATATTTAGACCTTATGTCCCTTCTTCCGATTCTTCATCTTTAGTTCGGGTCGGACCCTTCATTTTGTACTCGAACAGTTTATAAACCTTGTATGGAAAATTTTTTGACTCGCTTTTCCATTCGTAAGAAACGTTCATACTCTCAACGTAATTTTCAAAGAGGAAAAATTTGAACCGTTCTGACAATTACTGTCATATATTTCTAAAAGAAAATAAGAAATCTAAAATAGTAGAAAAACTTTTAGACGTAACGTCGTAGTAACTAAATGTTACAACACAATCAAAATAGTAGAAAATTTATACGAAAGAATTCAGATCATCACTGAAAGCCGATTTACCGACTCAGTCTAAGAAGTCTTTCCTTAGAGGTATGATAAGAGGTATCACCGATATAGTTAAACGTAAGGGTGATTGTCACGTTCTCCCAAGGGGAAAGAAGTGTGGGAGAGGTCGTAAATAACGGACATCTGAAAAACTATTACCAGTAAAACTGGTCACACTCTACTATGGAGTGACGCAAAGAAGTTATTGCTCCCTACAACCTGTAGAAAAGTACGTAAATAATCGATAGACGTATACAGAAGAGTCCCTTTACAGACAAAAATTCAGAGGACGGGTGAAAAGTTAATTAATCCAACGAATGAAAAGACTATAACTCGACGTACTCAACGAAGATATAAAACCTCTAATCGAGGAACAGTCAACAAAGTAAACGATAATAAAAGAGGGTAAGACTCCCAACAGAAAAGTGGAACGAATCAAAGGAAGGAACACATTTTCGAAAATTCAAATAAATCCAGGGTAAACAAATAGAAACAAGAATAAAGGTATGAGATCCTCCACCCAGTATCTCATAGAACGACACCAAATACAGTTTCTCACGAGATGCTAAAGGAGATTCTCTTTTTGTACAGATCAAAAGATTGATGTCAATATTTATGTCAAAGTGTCAAAACATTAAAGACCGGAATGTGAATCCAGAAGTTAGGTAAAACTCAAATAAAAACACATACCACAATCGTTCACAAGATTAAAGTAAGAAAGTTGTACATCGATGACTCGAACGGGGTGTCGTGAATAACTTCTCTGACAGAAAAGAGGTAACATAAAAACGAAGGAAAGAGTTTCTATTCCACGGGTATCCATGTACCCAAATAGAGACCCCAAAGATAGAACGAGGTAAGCAGATATAAAGATAAAGACACGGTGATGGTATGACAGAACTACTGACATCGAAACATCATTTCAGACTTCAGTCCTTGCAACTAAGAAGGTCGAGGTAAGAAAAAACAGTTCTGACGGAACGACGACGAACTGATATGGAATTTTGTGATCCGTATTTTGATGGTATACCGGATTGATAGGGTGATGACCCGTACATGAGACTCCTTTTGTATTAACTTTTTCCGTGTACATGGGTCACAAATAACATCTGATGAATGTCATCGGTCCTGTACCTCCGTTGGATCTACAGGTAGTTGTCTACTTTTCTGTTTCTTCAACACCATGTGTATGTGTTACCTTATAATGAGTCGATACTTTCCTTACGTAAACTCAGCCAAGACTACTCCACCTACTGGGACCTCGGATAATATGTTACACTTCATTCAGTCTTTCTATTTCTGTTTATAGTACGTAATAACGTATATATACCTTTGATCTTTCTACCATGACTACTTGCATAGATGTCCCGTCGTTACCTCTATGTCTGTATCTCTTGTGTGAAAACCTGTGTCAACCCGTCTCTCTTCGACCCTACTGAACTCTCTCGTCGTCACTTTGTATATAATAGTACACATCTATCAGTTCACCCTTAAAAGACATACTGTGTCCCTTGGATTTCAACCACGAGAAACTGTTGAGGTTTCCCCACCCCACCCTACCCTCCAAATTCTACCTCCTCTGTAGACATATGGACACCGACTAAGTAGAACTACATACCGTCTCTGTAGTGTTATAACATTTCATTAATAGGAGGTTATTTTATTTTATTTTATTTTTAACTTTTATTTTATTTTAATTTTTTCTAAGAAGTCTTTACAAAAGTCGTAGTGGTTGAGGGAGGGTGGTGAGGGAATGTCTAGTAGTGATCGGTTTGTACTCAAACTTATACGTTTTAATTTAGAAGGAATCGATGGAATTCATATTTATACAAAATTTCGACAGCAATAAAGATAAAATGTTCACTAAGTATGAAGAATCAGTCTAAGTTAAGTCTGTTCTTTACACCGTTTTTTTTTTCTTCGGGATATTTTCACAAATTCTCTTATATTATTAAGTAGATATAAAGTACTCGGTCAAAAATCCTTAAAGATTTTAAAACGTGTCTTCAAACCCACGTCCAATAAAGAGATAGATATTTCATATTTAACTACATTATTTAAATATAAGGACCCTCTCTATTTGATGGATTTTTTCTAGTAGTTCAGTAGTCCTTCTTGATTAAATATTTACTAAGTATTCAATCATTGTTTGGTCAATAAGATAGATAATTTCCGTTTAGTAAAGTCCTATTGTCGTCCTTACTCCTCTACCCTCTCCGACATTGTGAAGAGCTCGTGAATGATACACGGTTAACGAGACGATTCTTCTAATATACGTAGTAGAGTAAATTAGGAGATTGTTAGAGTGTTAGGAGTTTAAAGTCCACTCTTTTGACTCCAGACCGTACCAGTACATTGGACGCGTTCCGGTATATCACTTATTCGTTCCTTCGACTCTACACTTGTCTCTTACTCTGTAGTCCCGGATACGATATTGGTATAAGTAAGATTTTATAAGTTTAATGTATGGACGATGCTGTTTGGTCGAAAAGTAGGGTAACTAAAGTTACACAAAGTAAAACGAAAGGTAAAGGTACTTTAGTGAGCACCTGTGTGTATGCTTTACATTCAAAACGGAGTGCCATTGTACTCAAATAATTTGGAAGTACTTATTATCAAGAAGTCCATTTTTAAAGGGGGTTTTATTATTTTGTGTTGGTCGGTAGTCAGAACGGGAAACCTCATATCTGAAGTGGGATGTGAGTTGTTGATCATTCATAAGTTTTAGATCTTCCACTCGTTTTTATTGACAACTCATTTTTCTTTTTGGTACCTTCGTCTTAATTCGTGTATCCGTACTTCGGTTATACATGGTAGTTGCAGTATTTAGGGAAATGATTATTCGGGACGAAATTTCATTGTGTGTCGTGTCTATATTTTGGACGGTACGAGGTTTGCTTGTGTGAGCTGGACTGTTATCTTGGAACTAGGACCTACCAGGAGGGGCAGACAGTGGAGTTCGGACCTCGACCTTCGGTATTCCGAAGTAGAGTTTGGTTCAAGATTTCGTTGTCGAAGTCGAGTTCAAAAAGAAGAGCATAGAGAGGTGCATACGGTGTTTACGTCCGAATGGACTTTACGCCAAGGATGGGAGCGGATTAGCGGTCTCGAGACTTAGGAGGATGGATTTCAGACAGTTTCCATGTACATATAACACATACACACACACATCTCTATATACACTTGTATTTTGGAGAGGTTTTAATATGGAAGTCGAAGAGTTGTTCCTAAGAACGAAATAATTTAGGAGGGGTCTTACACGTCTATCTTTTTATGTTCCATGTATAATTTCAAGACAACTTAATTTACCCTATAAGGAAAATTAAGAAAATCCCCTATGGTTGGTGTGTCTTTTTATACATATATGTTTTTCCCGTTCTGAAGGGACGACCAGATCACCAATTCTAAAACGGAAGGTTACGACCCCACACCCAAAGCTAAGGACCAACCCTTCGATTCTAGGGTGTACGCAGTACCGGTTTTCTGGTTTTGTAATTTTTTGTTTTTTCCTCAGTATAACATTGTTCGAGTTATTTCTAAAATTTTTACTAGGTGTAATTTTTTTTTTTTTTGAAACCGCTTTTGTTCGTTTCTCCCTTGTCGATTAACTCAAAGAGACTTAGGAAAATTTAGTCCAACTAAAGTAAATTAAGTGTGTAATAATTCTATATGGTATTAGGTTTTTCTTGCCCGTTTGTAAGAGTGAACTAAAACGGGACACTCCCTTCTTGAAGGGAAAGATGATATAATGTAGTACCTCTCTTTTATGTAAGTCTGTAAGTTTAAGAACTGACAGAAGTAGAGTATATCATTTATATTTGAATACGCTAAATTCTAAAGTTTAATTCTTATTTTCATAAATACGAACTGTTAATTAAAATTAGATTTTTCAGTACCCCCTTAAATTCCTATGATCAGTTAGATAGGAGAACATATAATTTTCACTGATCTTTGATAGTACTTCTTCTTGAGAAGTTTGAGGTGTAGACAAAATTTCGGACAAAAAGGGGAAATTGTACCAAACGTGTCATTTTCATTAGTGAGTGTCCATACTGTATTTGAGACACTTAATACTCTGTGACAACAGTAATGAAAACACTTAATGTTGAAAACCAGTATACCCAAACTATAGTTAATATTCCCGTTAAGTACATTATATGTCTATATATTATCACACGGTGTTAGATTACGTTAGGTAAGAATGGGCACTCCATAATGATGTGTCGAGTGTTTTCCGGTTTGAAATTCAAGTAGGACTTCCAATGAGTGAGTGTACTTTCCAAAAAGAAAATTGTCGAGGATATAAGAATAGGTTAATTTATAAAGAAGAAACAAGGATAACTCAGATTCAAATATTTTGTTTTGGTTTGTGTATATGATAATTTAGATTTTTGGTTTGAAATTCGGAAATACTAGAGTATAACATATACATACAACCACATTGATACATATACCGAAATGTACTTGTATTTTATTAGGGTTAAAATCGATGTTTTATACATTTTGATAACAGAATATGATTTATAGGTTCAAATGAAAATTCTTTTGTCGTACAGAAAAACAGTGTCAAACTTATAAAGGAACATGATATAATTTGTAATTTTTCTGTAAAGATACAGTGTGTCTGTCTTTTACTATACGGTGATACTTATATAAAAAGGAAAAAGAATATACTAATAAATTCATAGACCAAAACTTTTAGGTAAGGTAAATCTTCGTGTTCGAGGATTACGTAGATATATGGCTTAGATGTTTTTGTCGTGGCCCCTTGGATGCACGTCCGGTCCTCATGTCTGACTGGACTCTTGTCTGCATCTGTGTCGTCCGTCCTCTCCGCCGAGGTCTCCCTCCTCTGTGTGCACGTATGGATGTCGCGTAAGTTCACTGCACGCCGTCTTTGGTTGTTTTGAAGCATTTCGTTAATAGGAGGGCAATGTTTATTTATTTACTTTTGTGTGTGTGTGTGTTCGAGATCTCCGTCTGCCGGATCTAAGCTTGAACTGAAACGGCAAAGGGCAGACACCCGGAATACGCTTTTCAATGAATTAGCAGGACACGGAGTAAAAGGAGGAAACATTTTGTCTCCACTATTATTCCTATTAATGTTAACTCAACATTCCTAATTCTCCTCGGGTCTCGTATCTGACTATGAATAATCCAAGAGTAATTTATGATCACTCGACAACACTATCAATAATTTCGAGGACTAAAAATTTACAAAAGCTTGTGAAACGATTCTACTATAGTTAATAACAAACAGACTGGTTAGGGAACGACTTCGTAATATGTGTCAGTTAATGTATGTGTAATTTTTTTTATTTTCACGATAATAATCTTTTATAGTAATATTTTCTAAGCCTCGGTTACATTGTCGATTGACTTCATTACACATAATATCGGGAAGACTAAGAAGTCCTATAAATTAAGTAAGTTTATGTGTTTGTGAAAGAACCAGTTTTACGTGACTATGATACGTCTAAGAGATAGATATTTACAAGTTTTTAACAAAATTTCACTTCGACTTCTAATATTTCCATAAAGATTCGGTGAAAAAAAGTAGACACGAGAACGAATAGAGGAAAACCCGAAAAAACCTCCGTTCAGTGGAGTCGAGTTGGAAAGTTTGTATTCGAATTTGTCTTATTTAGTCGCATCCAATTGAACGTTAAAAGTTACTTCTTATTTTTCGTTCAAAAGTATCTCGATTTACTGACTGACGCCTGGGGATCCCCTTACCGTTTTTTATGTGATACGTATGGTAGTGTGTTGTCCTAAGATGGGAAACCAAGAAGTCGTCGTACACAATTTGTACCTTTTGAGACCTTTTTGAGACATAAAGAGAGAAAGGGCACTCGTGGAGGGGTACAGGGGTAGAGGGGGTGGGGGTATGTTCGGTGGGACGAAGAGGTCACCACCCCGGGGTTCGGGGTCTCACCAGAGAACCTATTACCGATGAGACCATGGAGATCAAGGTCTTTTTGGTACTCGAAGAACCAAAGGTCCCTGTCTCGACTCGAATCATTACTCCACCGTGTTGAGGGTCCATTCCCCTCTTCGTGTCTCTCTGTCATACCGAGTTCTCCGTTGCGCTGGTGACGACTTTTCGTGTCTTAGATTTCAGATCTGTCCCCATAAGAAACACCTTTACCTGTTCCCCCTTTAGTGACGTTCCACATATCCTCCACATAAAATGTTCTTTACCATCGTTAATGGTCACCTGTTACAACGTTTCACCCTTTCGGTCCTAATAATTCACTAAAGACCAAACCCCACAATCCACCGATTTCCATGGGAGTCACTGCAGAAAATACTCTGGAGTTATGTTTTTCCCCTACTTAAAATCTTTATGTATACTCGAGTAAAACCTGAGCCATAGATCCCTAGACACCCTGTAAGTCCGTTCCCCTGTCTAATTAGACTGTGAGTCTCTTGTTCGAATCTAACCTCTATGTCTAAGTTATCAGAAATTGTTCGTTCGTCGTCGATTTTGGTTTCTTTCCCCTTTCAGTTAGTGGGTCTCGCCTTTTATACTTTTCTCTTTCACTTCCTTCTTTTCGGTACTGATATAAAATTATAAGGACAGTTGAGAGTTTACGGTATAAGTCTTTATTAGATGACCACTACCTTAAGGTCAACTCAATAAAGTTTAAGACTTTGTACTACGACACTTGTACGACGTGAGTTATACGGTCGTATAAACCTTTTGAGTCGTCACCGGTGTCCTGACCTTTTCCAGTCAAAAGTAAGGTTAGAGTTTCTTTCCGTTACGGTTTCTTACGAGTTTGATGACGTGTTAGCGTGAGTAGAGTGTACGACCACCCGAGTGTCTCAGCCTGTGCTGACTTCGTTGAATCGTCGTCATCGTCGTCGTCGAGTGCGATCATTTCATTACGAATTTTAAGAGGTTCGGTCCGAAGTCGTTATGCACTTGGCACTTGAAGGTCTACAAGTTCGACCAAAATCTTTTCCGTCTCCTTGGTCTCTAATTTAACGGTTGTAGGCGACCTAGTACCTTTTTCGTTCTCTCAAGGTCTTTTTGTAGATAAAGACGAAATAACTGATACGGTTTCGGAAACGGACACACCTAGTGTTAGTTGACACCTTTTAAGACTTTCTCTACCCTTATGGTCTGGTGGACTGGACGGAGAACTCTTTAGACATACGTCCAGTCTTTCGTTGTCAATCTTGACCTGTACCTTGTTGTCTGACCAAGGTTTATCCTCTTCCTTATGTAGTTCCGACATATAACAGTGGGACGAATAAATTGAAGATACGTCTCATGTAGTACTCTTTGCGACCTGACCTTCTTTGTGTTCGACCTTAGTTCTAACACTAAACTAACATTAGTCTATACGTCTACTGTGGTGGGAATACCGTCTTTCACTTCTTCTTGATTTTTCGGA
Source organism: Capra ibex (assembly GCA_006410555.1). NCBI lineage: Eukaryota > Metazoa > Chordata > Mammalia > Artiodactyla > Bovidae > Capra > Capra ibex. Next base: position 54,413,623 of record SJYO01013871.1, on the reverse strand, counting down.
GAACTACTTACACTTTCTCCTCTCACTTTTTCAACCGAATTTCGAGTTGTAAGTCTTTTGATTCTAGTACCGTAGGTCAGGGTAGTGAAGTACTGTTTATCTACCCCTTTGTCACCTTTGTCACTTTCTGAAATAAAAAGACCCGAGGTTATAGTGACGTCTACCACTAACGTCGTTACTTTAATTTTTTGTGAGGAACCTTCCTTTCAATACTGGTTTGATCTATCGTATAATTTTCGTCTCTGTAATGAAACGGTTGTTTCCAGGCAGATCAATTCCGATACCAAAAAGGTCACCAGTAATACCTACACTCTAAACCTGATATTTCTTTCGACTCGCGTCTTCTTAACTACGAAAACTTGACACCACAACCTCTCCTGAGAACTCTCAGGGAACCTGACCTTCCTCTAGGTTGGTCAGGTAGGATTTCCTCTAGTCAGGACCCACAAGTAACCTTCCTGACTACGACTTCGACTTTAAGGTCATGAAACCGGTGGAGTACGCTTCTCGACTGAGTAAACTTTTCTGGGACTACGACCCTTTCTAACTCCCACCCTCCTCTTCCCGTGCTGTCTCCTACTCTACCAACCTACCGTAGTGGCTGAGCTACCTACACCCAAACCCACCTGAGGCCCTCAACCACTACCTGTCCCTCCGGACCGCACGACGTCAAGTACCCCAACGTTTCTCAGCCTGTGTTGACTCGCTGAGTTCACTTGACTTGTAGGATAGTTACACATGATTTTGACTCAATATTTGTGATTCGTCGTTTTTCATAAAAGGAAACGTAAAAGTACAGGGTCAAAAAAATTTTTCATATATTTCCATTTAATCAACTTTACTGTAGAAAGTCTTTTGATGTCTTAGGTGTGAATAAAAAGAATTTTTTCCCTTGATGTACCATTTATTTGGTGTCGTGAGTACTACATATTAATAGGTTTTATAAGTATTATCATTTGAATATAAAATATCATCGGTTGTAAAACTTCAATTAGTCTTCTCATCACTATTGTCAAATCTTGTTTACTAAATTTTTAGTGTAACAAGACTCTGATAGTCAATATTTAATTTCTTACTCTTTCCCTTTCCCATTTTACGTCTTTCAGAATAAGATCAAATGATTAATATACCGAAGATAGAGAGACGATTCTTTCATAAAGACTAAAGACTTATATATTACGGGATTTAAAACGGGAAACCCTTAAATTGTTCTACTTAAAGGATAGAAAGTCAGTTTTGTGTACATATTTGTAAAATACTTGTCCCGGAGTCATTTACCATTTTAATTGTTTAGTTATAAATCAGGGTCTGTTCCGCACGAAAAGTCGAGATAGAATTATATGATCTTTACAACTGAAACGAGACACTTAGATACAATTCCACAGTCAAAATACAACCACTGAAGTTTTTCGATCTGTCTTGGTGTGTTTAAAGTAAAATGTTCATGTATTATTGATAAATGTAATACTCGTGATTAATATAAATCAGAATTGTAGTATGATCAACATTTATTGAATTTCTTGTTTAACATTTTCTTGTAAATTTCTTATGTGCGACTAAAAAAAGGGAGTACCCTCTATTAGAGAACGAGATTGAGGTCTTATTGTTCAAACGGAAGATCCGTCATTCTGTCCTGTCGACCGTTTGCAGCCCGAGTCCGAACGTTAGGATGGATTCGTCCTTTCCACCCGACACTGTAGTAGAGGGTAAAGTTTCCTTCGCTACGGTTTCAAGTCACTCAGACTCTGACACTCCGTCCAACCCCACCTCAAGTTCAAGTGTGCACCCGAGACCTTACTCCGTCCTGTGTAAGAGCCAGGGAACTTGTACTTGAGGGGACTCGTGTGAAGGAGTAGATAGACCTGTTTATTGGTCTTATGTGAGGTTTCTTTACGACAATCTTAGTTCTTATTTCTCCAACCATGTTTCAATTGTTGAACTATGATGAAAGTTCAAGAGAATGGAAAGAGATAAAAAAGAAATAAGGTGTCGTAAAGAGTAGAAAAAATATATTTAACTTAGAATGTTCTTTCATGTTGTCTACCTCAGTCGAACGGGTAGGCTCCGAGACGTCACAGCGACGCGGACGACACTCGCCGAGTCAGACAGGGGACACGACGACTGATCGTGGTTCACCAGAGAAGGACTGTTACAGTCACCGAGGACTGGGAAATGACGGCAATACACCAGTCAAACACAGGAACACCATAACTTGTTTCCCGTCCTACGACGTCATACTGGGGGTCCTCTTATCTCAGTTAAAGAATTTCCCTAGGGACGTCCAAACACTTATTTTGAGCAGGTTTTAAGAAAATTTTGACTATATTCCCTCCTACTAAATTTTATGTTGTAAATCCCCTATATAGAGAAGTAAGAGTGAGTCTCACGATAGGAAATGGAGTTACTTTTGGCGTATTTTTATTGGTTTTTTGAGTGGATTCTCCAGATGGAATTTTTTTTGTCTAATACTAAACAGATTTTTGTATATATGTATAGTCAAAAATTACTCTACATGAGGTAATTATATTAATAACGGATAATTATAATGTCACTTTTATTCTTGTATGATAAATGTCTATATATATATTTAAGTATATATATATACTTGTAAATTTGATCTTATAGTTTTTAATTTCATATGTATGTTTTCGTTCACGTGTCCACATCTTATACACACACTGAGATTTTAATATTTATTAGGTCTTTGTTAGAATTACGGTAAGAAACATGAAAGTTCTTTTATGATGAGAATAACAATTTTGTCTAAAATTTATATGTCTCATAACGTTTTGGACTTTCTTAAGGAAACCACCCCCGTCCCTCATATAAGGGGTAAGTATGAAACATTATAAAAATTTTTTACTCTTTATCCAAAATTATAAAAAAGATTTATTTTGTTATAACTAGATTATAACAATTATAATCTATAATAATTAGATTATACCGAAACTATACGTAAATTCTATAAACCAATTTCCTTTCTCGGACTATTTGGAATCTGACCTTACGATTCATTTTGACTCCCGCACACAACTGGTTCCGTGATGACCGTAATGAAACATCTCGGCTAGTTATCTATAATCGAAATTTTTCTCTCTAAATCTTTCTTCGCCGTCGTATAAAAACTTTACTGTCCCACTTCCAAATTTAACAGAGTTAGTTCCGAGTTAAAAAAGAAGGGTCAAAAAGGTCGACAAGAGAAGGTCAATTCTGAGAAGTAAAGTTTATTTAAATTAATCAAGGTTAACTAGTGTCGGTTGTGAATGTGTCGAAATAAGTACGAAGAAATGAAAATATGTCGTTTGTGATTGTTTCTGACGGTTCGAGTCTAGTTCCCAGCGTTCTGTTATAAGTATGAAGTAAGCGAGAGTGGGTCTTCTTTTTGAAGTCGAAACTTTAAGACGGATGTCGTTTTCGTAATTTAATATGGCGTATAAACTTAACAATAGAACCAGTCGACAACTCAAGTCAATTAACCTCTTAAGTCGGAGTCTAATGGTGTTTTTATTTTAATTATGTCGGTGCGTATAATCGGATCGATGTCGTCAGTTTGTTCTAAAGTAAGTTTTATCGCCGTTTATAGAGACAGTACTATAGTAAAGATAAAATAAAATACTCCACTATAATGCTCTCGTTAAGGAAAATTTATTAGTCCCCCTTTCAGCCCCAAAAGTCCCACTTATCGACTTGACCGGTCAAAAGGGAAAACGTCATGGAGGACGCGAGATGTTGCGACCAGCCGGATTTTATTCTAATAAGACGAACTTTGTCCAAAGAGAGTTTACGTGGATGGCATAAAAAGTATTACGTTAAATATATCCTAAGATCAGTTATTTTTCTTTATACCAAAAGAAGATTTGGGAGTGTTTTTAGATATGGTGTAGAATTAGTTCAGTGTGTTAGATTTCCCTTGCACTTGCTAGGTGTCTGACGTCCCGCGACCAACGAGACTGTTGTACAATTCCTTCAGAAAGGGTCGATAAATTTAAGAAGCCGAGGACTCGCAAGAACGGAGCTCATGAGCACCGTCCTTCACTCATTCAGTCGACTATTTAGGTACGTAGCGTACGTGAATTGACTTTAAGAATGTCTAAGTTTATATCAAATGTACCGTAATTAACTGAGAGGTTTGATCTAAAAGTAAAAATTCGAAGGACTACAAAAAAAAAAATGTCATTTTATTTGTGTCTCAGTGCACGGGATTGAGACTGAGCACTGAAGCCGTCTCGTATCAAGTATTAAAGTTACATGACTAAATTATTATCAATGAACTCACGAGTTTTTAAGTCGAAAAGAAGACCTTACCTTTCACTCTATAAGATGATAACGTTTCCATTGAAAATAATAAATTTGGTACTGAAAAACGTCTGTTCTTTTGGAAATTTTAAACTCCATTATTTTGTATAGATATGTAATAAAAAAATTTTCGTCATTTTTGACTTATCTCGTTCTTGAGTAAAAATTTTTGGATGTTTAACGGATCTACCCTCCTCTCTTACTTATGTATGTCTCCTTTCCGACTCATGGAAGCAACGACTGGACTTTGACAGTGTTATAACAATTAGCCGATGTGAAGTTCTGTATTATGTTTCAAATTTTTTTTTCTTTATTTTTTTATTTTTTAAACGTTTACTATAGAAGATCATCGATGACTTTGTTTGGGATATTGAATGTCATATTTACTGAAAATCGTTTCGACCTTCAAACTCTTTAATAAATGTATATATAAATTCTACCTACTATCAAAAATTTAGTTACTCGGGTATGTAATTTTTCGTTCTCGGTGGTGGTGGTGGTAGTATAAAAAACGACTTTTGGTCTACAAGGTACTATTTCAGTTGCTGTCGTCACCGTGTCAGGTATCCAAAAATTTATGTCCGAAACTTGTAAAAGTCCGCTCTTGTCATCCGAGGGAGTCCACTATTGTCATTTCTTGGACGGTGTGTGTCGAAATTCTCCTTTTTCCCTCCCCTTTTTTCGGTTGAAGGGAAATCAAAGAAAAAAAATTGGGGGAGAAGGAAATTACTGACAACTTTTAAAATGACTGTGAAACACTCGTACGAAGAAAAGTTTAATAACTAATGATAATTCAATTATATAGAGCGAAGTGTTATCAATATCTAAATAAACCAGTCTAAAATAAAAAATTGGTAGGTGTGGTTTTTGTTCTCGAATAGTAAGAATTATGGTTATGTTTATCATATGACCCGAAGGGACTACCGAGTCTACCATTTCGCAGACGGATGTTACGCCCTCTGGGCCCAAGTTAGGGACCCAATCCTTCTAGAGGACCTCTTCCTTTACCGTTGGGTGAGGTCATAAGAACGGATCTTTTAGGGTACCTACCTCCTTGGACCATCCGATGTCAGGTACCCCAGCGTTTCTCAACCTGTGCTGACTCGCTGAAGTGATATTTATCATATGATCCAACAAAAATAGGAGACACGTGACTTTCTTTAACTCGACTTACGTAAACGTATAAGTCATTAGCTGGGACGAGATTCAGATAATTTTCTATCCGACTTGTATTACGTCACACACCGAAAGGATTTAAAATGGTGTGCAGACTAATACACTATTTGTTATCTCTCTTCTTACGAGTTGTGGGTTTGTTACCTTCATTGAAAATTTTTTCGTAAGTAAAGATGGCATGTCCATCTTTCTCGTAGACATTCAAAGGAGTCCATCGGATACAACGTACATAGTGATAATGTTGAAGTTATAAAAGTCAGATAGGATCCCGCACGACGTCAAGTACCCCAGAGTTTCTCAACCTACACTGAACCCCTGACTTGTTGTTCTGATGACATCGACGTTTTGGACAGTATTGTGTTCTCCGCAGGAGGGGATGTACAAGATTCTGAAGTCATTACGAGGATCGGAGACTTAATCTTCCAGGGGCCTTTTAGCCTGTGTGTCGATCGCCCGAGTGACAATTCCGTTGTTACTCGTTTGGACCTGGTTTATTTGTCAAGACGAAGAAAGATGAAGTTCTGGTTTTTCCCGTGATTTCCCAGAGTTTTTTGATTCGTAAGGTAGTCACGTTCAAAGGTAGGTACATGAATCAGGACGATATTTACTGGATCTTCGTAAAAGGTTATAGTCTATTTCAAGTAGGTCCACTGTAATTTCTACAGAGAAGAATGGTCAGCACTACAGTAGTAGGTGTTCCAGTACGAGGAGGAGAACCTGAAACCGAAGACCGGGCCTCCGTAGTCCTCGTCACCACTAGCAGACGTACCGAAGACGACTCTGGGGGCGACTTTGTTTCCTCTTCTTCTCGATCAAACATTTTTGATTTTCTCTTCACATGGTTTTGAGAATTTCACCAAATTAAATGAATGACCTACTTTTACGTCATACAATTTTTTTTTTTATGGTATATAAGTAGGTGTAATCCTTCTCTGTCTTTCATTGCTTGGTTTGTAAGTGTACACGAGAGATGACGAAAGATACATGTATGTATGTACCTACGTTTGATATAATGAAAATTGGTTCTAGACCCTTGTTTTGTGACTTCAACATATCAAAGTGAACGAAGGAAAGTTGTACAAATGATCAATAAAATCCTTTAAATCTGTGCGAATACGGATTTTTTTTTTACTCTTTTGGATCTTTCACTTCCTGATAAAATTTTCAAACGAAGAGAAATTATAATCAAACGAACATTAAACTCCCTACCCTTCTCGCTACTACTGTTTTCTCCCTAAACCCAAGGCCCAGAAACTTTCTCTGGAATTTACATAACGAGGTTCCCATATTGTCCACCGTGATTACCATTTCTTGGACGGACAGCTACGTCCTATGTTTTTTATACGTCCAAGTTGGGAACATAACCCTTCTAGGGGCTCTCCTCCTTTACCGTTGGGTGAGGTCATAAGAACGGACCTCCTAAGGTACCTGTCCCCCTCAGACCGTCCGATGTCAGGTACACCAGTGTGTCTCGACCTGTGCTGACTTCGTTGAATCGTACGTACGTTCTTAATCTATCTTCCAAGTCACTGTTAATGACTTGACTTTCGTTGATTGACTTTCGACTGTCCACTTGATCTACTCCCGTGGGATTTGAAGGTAAGAGGCTTTGTGGACTCTTGAACTCTCTTGAAGGGTGTTTACAGAAAAGGATTGAGTGGATAGAAGGGTAAGATCTATTTTGTGTCTAAAGGGGGTGACAGACCTTCATCACGTAACGATACTGTTGTTTTCTCCCTATACACAAGTATCTTAGTGTACTATAACTCATGTTGGTGACGCTTCAGGAGGTACATAGACACCAAGGAGGAATAGACACCTATAAGTTGGTTGTTGCAACCGACCGAGTGCATTATGACATCATGAATGATCACTTTTTCTTGGTGCACATTCACCTAGGTGAGTCCAGTTTGATTCCAACAAGTTCCCAGTTGTATATTTACTTTTATTTTGATGTCTAGTCATTAAGAGTACTTAGATCTGCGTTTTTAGGAGTTGTTTTACATTCGTTCATCTTAAGTTGTTGTGTATTTTTCTTAATATATGGTACTGTCTCACTCTACATAAGTCAACCCTTCGTTCGGACCGAGATATAAGTTTTTCAGTTACGATAGGTTTTAAAATTGTCTGATTTCTTCTTTGTTAGTATGCTAGTACAGTTATTAAACTGTTTTAAGCTGTAGTACTAAAGTTTTTGAGAGTCTTTTTGTCTTTATCTCCTTCTCCCCCTTGAACACGTTGAATTATTTCTCGTGGATAATTTTTAGATTGTAATATAAATTACCACTTTCTGACTTACGAAAGGAGGATACTAGTTCTTACTTCGTTTCTACAGGTGTAACAACGAGAATAAACTGTGTCGTAATCTTTAAGATCTGTCACGTTATGTCATTCTTTTATTTTGTACATGTCAAACCTTACTTCACTGGGGTAAGTTCTATTTTTGTTGGCAGAATACACCTTTAAATCTCCTTAGGTGTTTTGTTTGTTTCACTCATGCCGTTCCGACGTCTTATGTTCTTTTTCCCGAAGGGACCACCGAGTCATCATTTCTTAGGTGGGCGGTCAAGTCCTTTGTCTCTAAACTAGGGACTAGACCCTTCTAGGGTGGACGGTGCCTCGTGGATTGGGGTGCGTGGTGTTGGTGACTTCGGACGTGCGGTGTCTCAGGCACGAGGTGTTGTTCTCTTCGATGGCGTTATTCTACAGGTCCGTTATTTCTTTATGTTAAAAAATTTTCTCTTATGTTTCTTATAAAATTTCTAGTATAAAGATATGTGATCGTTACTTGTGTACCTGTGGATTAAAAAATTTTTTTAAGATAATTATAACCGAGTTTATGACTTTATGAACCTACGGTTAACTTTTTTTGTATATGTCCTTAATGTACGACTATAGATGTTTTGTGACTACTTTGTAGTTTCTCCGGATTTATTTACTTACTTCTCTGTATGGTACAAGTATTCGACTTTCTCAGATATATCATTTCTACACTTTAAGAGGTATATATCCAAATGACAATTGGACTAAATAACCACATATATGTCTGTTTTAAGAAGATCTTAATAAATCTTTCTGTTTCCTTGATCTTATCAAAAATTTTTAACCCTTTTTTTTGTTCCATCCTTTTTTTAGACGGGGTAAAGTTCTGAAGGGTTCAACAATTTTGATGTACCAAAATCCAAGTACCTGGTCTTGTCTTTTGGTCTTCTGTTAGTATCTATGTGGGTCACTATAAGCTGTCTCCGCGTTTTCGTTTAGTCACCTCCTTTCTGGCAGAGAAGATATTTACCTGACGATATTGACCTATTGGCCTCTGTTTTTATACTTGGGACCGGATTGCGAGTGTGGAAAATATTCTTAATTGAGTGTCGCTTAGTACCTGAATGTACATCTTGTATACTGGTGTTTCTAAAATCCCCTTTTTTTTTTTTCTCTCTTTTGGGAACTATGGACTCCGGTCGTCTGGACTGTGGTTTTCGTGTCGGGTATTTTCCTTTTGACCATTTCACTTGGACTAATTTTAATTTTTGCAGACCTTAAAGGGATCACCAGGTCACCAATTCTTAGACGGAATACACCCCCTGTGCCCAAACTAGGGACCAGACCCTTCTAGGGTGTACGAGTTCTCGTTGATTCGGGTGCGTGATTTGATGGCCTCGGGGGCGTCGATCTTGGGTACGAGGTACCGTTCTCTTCGGTGACGTCCCTTCGGACACGGGGTGTTGTTCTCTTACCGGGGACGAGTGGTGTTGATCTCTTTCGTTGACATCCCTCCGCTTTGCCTGTACACACGAACGAATCCTGACCCTTCTCTTGAAGGGACCATCGAGTCGTCAGTTCTTAGGGGGACGGTTACGTTCCCTGCATTCGGAACGAGGGTCCAATCTAAGGACCCAACCCTTCTACGGGATCTCTTCCTTTGTCGTTGGGTGAGGTCATAAGGACGGACTCTTTAGGGTACCCGTCTCCTCGGACCACCCGATGTCAGGTACCCCACCGTTTCTCAATCTGCACTGACTCGTCGATTTGTTGTTGATGTTTCCCGACCCTCCTACCCCCGCTTACTCATCAATTTGAGTCCTCAGAAACCAAAGAAAAACACACTACTTCTACAAGACTTTAACTAATGTCACTGCCAATGTGTTAAGACACTTACACCAATTTTTTTTTTTGTGTAACCTACCGTGTCAACATTCACACTTCAGCTACCCTACACTTAATATAGAGTTTCTTCAAAAAATTTTTAACCGAAAAGATGATAAGGTCTAGTTACTTCTTTAGGTGTGGGGAAAGACACATGAGAAAACCATACCAGAGACGGTACTTCTTTTGTCCCTCTTTTCTTGGTATATCTTGTCAATCCGTTATTCTTTTGTGAGGTGGTACTTGCAAAAAGAACACAGTCCTTCCGATTACAAGGTAAAAATTAAATCTTTTAATTTGATATAAGGAGTAAAACTGGTACGAACATTGAGTAGGATAATACAGAATGTCAGTTTAAAAGACCCAATAAAACAATGGTTAGTTAAATTTTTTTTTTCTAACTAAACCTATTAAGTTTTAAGATATATACTGTAAAAAAAAATTCCTAGTCGATTTATAGATTTGACGTCAGTTTTCCCCCATTACCCTACTATTGTTTTATGGACTCTCAGGTTTGAAAACAACCTTCTATATTATTCTCTGTGACTATTACGTTTCTGGTTTAATGATTTTATTTAAGAGTTTATGTTTGTCGTGTCTACTAAATTTTGATTAAAATTATTCAAACAAAATTCCTTTACTATCTTCAAAGAGGAAAACTTGAAAACCTGGTATCTCAATACTATTTTCTACTCATTTTGGATAATGACTTGGAAAAATTCGTACCATTAGTAATGGATGTTTTTTTCTTTCCTCCCCTATTATTGTTAAATTTTTTAAGGGTTTTGGATCCATAAATATCAGCGGTATCATAAATCACTGTGAAAAAATGCTGATAGAATACTATTGTCCTCTGTAAGAAGTATTCCGTTTTAATATCCCGTCTTTAGTTTAGTCACTAACGGTCTCCGTTCCCCATGCCATCCTCCTGACTGATATTTTACCAAATTCGTTTATAAGTCTTATTGCTTTTATTACTTGTAGAATTAACACTATCATCTTTATACTGATGGGTGAAAACGGATTTTAAGTGTCTTGACATGTGATCTTTCTCGCTTAAAATGGTATGTATTTAATATGGAGTTGTTTGGATTGATATTTTTTTTTATGTTATCTTCCATGATGTAGTGACAGTGATTTCTCTTAACTCCAATATAGTCTTATGTTACGATAAAAGTTACCTTGTGTTTCTGGTCAAGAAGGACCATAATTTTTCGATTTGAAAAACTTTGTATTTTCAGTAAAGTAGTGATAGGTGATAGTCATTCTACTACTTTTATAAGGACTCTTTATGATCCTTTGGATGTAGCTTCGAAGTCGAAGAACGTATAAATATAATACGTTGTAATATTCGTGACAGTTAATTAATATGCCGCTATGAAACGGAAAAAAATACATGAACAACATCCACTAGAGTAAACAGTTTGATACGGCATTTTAGATTCTGTAAGTGAAAGACTTAGAGAAGTTTTATAAACCGTCATTTCTTGTAGAGTATTTCTAAGTTATTTATGTGACTCTTATCTTGAGTTATGGAAGTTAGTGTACTGTGTTTAATACAATAAATTTATATGATATTTTATTATCATTCACACGAAACCACTTTTTCTATATTATTTCTCTAGGTTAATTTTTTTTCTCTTTTGTAATTACCCTTTTACACTCCGTAAATTTTTTGATTTAGGTCTAAGTGTTTTAATTTTTTTTACTTACATGTAATACGACCTTTATCCATAGATATTTACCCAAGATGGGACACTTAGTCCTCCTTTTATTCCTTTTTGTACCTTACCTCGTCTTTTCACCATATTCAAACCTGTGTCGTCTCCTTCCGTACTCCGATCCGACACCGTGGTCGTTTTATTTTTCGTCTCTCGTTCCTTCTGGTACACTCTAGCGGTGTGGTAGGCCTGTTCTTGTGACTCTGGTGACGAGTAACACTCTCTACGTCCGTCTGTTGAAAGAGCAAACATACGTTATAAACATTGGCGAAGTCTTTTTGTAAAAGTTACATTTACACCTTTAGGTCAAAAGTTTTAGTTGCTTTACTTTGACGTGAACGGAGATGGGTGGACGTTTTAGTCCCTGTCATAATATTTTAAATAGAAAGTTTTCGAATATTTCATGGAAATATTTGTAAAAAAAGATAACGGATTATATACTCATTGCTGATTACTCCACTTGAGACTTCTGAAGTCACAGTACGCTAATTTACTTGTTTCTAATTTATGATTTAAAATTATCTTGTTTTAAATTTCGTATCGCGATATTGGTTACAACGTTATATTTTGGTAAATTCAAGTAATATTATAATAAAAAGATAACTTCTAATCTACTTTCACTCTGTGTTATAAGAACCTGAGTCTTTCTTTTGATATATGGTGTTATAAATGTTTATAATTGTTTGTCACATAAAGAGAAAGGGTGACATTATGTCTAAAGGTGACTCTGACTTTTTACCTAGATTTTCTTCTCGTCCATAAAAAAAAGAAAGTAGTCGGAAAGGGTTGACGCCAAAGGGTCACGAGGTTAATTTCATGTGTTCCGTTCTTAGACTATGCATCGAAATGAAACTTATTTCATTTTAAAGTGTCACACCTTCCCTCCTCCACACATAGAACTCAAATAAAAGTCCGTCGTCCGAACTTAAATAACCTTCGTCTAGAGGCGTCACTCACTGGCGTACCGAGGCGTAAGGGGTGCTAGGAATACTGTCTGTCTGCCGGCCGGAGCGTAATTAAGTGAGGTGTGGTGCAGATAGCTAGGCATCGGCCAAGGGACCAGAGAGGCGTGTGTGACGGACAGACCGACGGATGTGGGTGTAGTCGTGTGTGTGTGTTTCCGGTCTCTTTCTATTGGAAAGCGAAAGGTAATTTCTGTGTCACAGGTGAAAAGGAAGGGGTTATTGTGGTTTTTATATTTTATACCGTCATGCCTTCAGAGTCTGCTTTCGGAAGGATATTCTTTACCATCTCTATAAATGGGGATTACGATTTCTCTCTAGTAAAAAAGTTTTGTTCAATCAAATAATTTCCGGTGTTTCGTTAATCTCTTTTCTTTTCATGTCAATTTTTTTTTTTTACCGAAGTTCGGACTTATTCCTACATTATTAGTAGACCAGTGTATCCAAAACTATCAACAAAAGTTACTTTACTTTATGTAAAAAAGGTGCAATGGAAGAAAAATCTTTTAACAAGAGTGTACTTTACACTAATATTTGTTAACACTTTCGTCGTCTCTGTAAATAGCTTTATATGGGTTCCTTATCTTTTGTGTTATCCTTCCTGTGATATAGTGGTCTTGTAATTGGATTCACCTATTTCGAAATAATAAGGAGAAATCGTTGTTTTTGGATTTTTACTAGGTACCATTTTTAATGTGGTTTATGAAAATTAAGTAACGTACGTGAAAAAGTTTCTAAAGACAAACTAAACGTCCGATACTCGACTGAGTTGTGGTTAAAACCAAAGTCTCCTGTGTATTTTACTTGTAAATAAAAAATCGGATATTGTACAACTCTTTGTTTCCGTTTTGACATGAGTTTGTATTTGAATTTTATTGGTGGATATTGGGTTTAATGTATGGAGTCTTGACCCGTTTTATATAGAAGGACCTAGTCTTTCATGGAAACTTTGGTAAACACTGAAAACGGCAAGAAAACGACAACGACAACGATCCTAATACGTCCGTCTTCAATATGGTCGCTCACGATTGTTTTTTGCACGTGATGTATGTCGTACGATTCGTACGACAAGAAATATTAGTATTGTTTGACGAAATCTCTAATTTCTCTCCGTTGGACTACTTCCGACCACTTCGACTTCTAGCGACCCTGTGTCCGTCACCTCTGTGTCCGGCTGACTCTGGCCTCCTTCCTTCTCCGACCGGGACGGGCCGACCCGTTTTTCGTCTCGGTGTTCCCACTTCTTCTGCCCGTTGGTGCGGTTCAAGAGGGTAGTTGAAGCTGGTCTCGTGGGTCCGGCGACGTATCGTTTCGGGACGGTCCTGGATCGACGTGGTCTACGGTCACTGTGTTTCCACTTTCTATGTGGGATGCGAAGGGTCCTCGAGTCCACACTCCATTCCGGTACCTCGGAGTGCTTGCTCTGTGTTCGGGCTGTGCATTAAATTAAACACCAAATTTTTCGAGAGAGGGTCCCGAGGAGACCACCGAGTTGCCATTTCTTACGTGGATTGTCGTGTCCTCTGTGCCCAAGTTAGGGACTAGGCCTTTCGAGGGTGCACGGCGCGCTTGATTCGGGCACGCGGTGTTGAGGACTCGGACGAGATCTCGGGCTCTCGGCGGTGATGACTCGGGTGGACGGGACCCCGGACACGAGTTGTTGTTCTCTTCGGCGACGTTGATCTCTAGTCGAGGACGAACGGTGGTTCTCCCGTTTCGGGCGTGTCGTTGCGTTTGGGGCGTAGCGGTTTTGTTTGCTTGCTCACTTACTTCTCTTACGAAAGAGGACCTTGTTCCACTTCTTACTAAACCTTCCTGAGTTTTTGTCTATGTCATTATTCCGGTCCCGTTTGGAAACATTCCATCGTTTGGAATGAAGAACCTCGGGATGTTCAAGGGATCTTGACGGTCCTCCTTTTGCCTCCGGAAGATCGAGGGTCTGAAATGGAAAATAGACGTTCCCACACACGCGTTCGTGTAACACAAGTTCAAAAGGAAGCTTCTTTCCTATGGTGAAACGGGGTGTACAGACTTTTCGTGACTAGAGATTAAAATTTTTGTTTCTCACATATTTGCACCTCTTTTAGTTCTCGACAAAAATACCGACCTCCTTGTGACCTGTGTCCCTTCCTGCTCGTCCCCCTCAGAAACCGGACGAGACCTTACTACCGATACGATCCACCGCCACCAGGACAGGTCAGCGATTCAGCACAGGCTGAGAAACGTTAGGGCACCTGACGTCGTGCGATACGATCCATTTCCCCGATGTTTACTTTTCCTCTTCTGTGTTCCTGAAGTCTCTTTGAATCTCGACACACCTTTTATGTTTAAACGTTCACTTTTATGTCACTCGTGAAAGACTTTCTTTTTTTAGGTAATGTCAGACGAACCCTACCCCACTTCTTCTCTCGGTTCAGTTTTTCTCGGAGTGCCTTTCCTTTATCTACTCGACGTAGAATCTCGTACGCACTCTTAAATGTACCTTACTGTTTTTCACCTTTTTTTTATAAGGTCCATTTGTCCTGTTATACGATTTGCTGGGAATACATAGATGTCTTCACCCATCGTCTTCTTGTCCACACACCTCTCCGTTCGATGACTCACTATTAGCGAGTCGGCACAGACTGAGACGCTGGGGCGCCTGATATCAGACGGTCCGAGGAGACAGGTACCCCTAAAAGGCCCGTCCTTGTGACCTCACCCAACGGTAAAGGAAGAGGTTTACCCCTCCGTTTTTTCTCCAATTTTCTTGTCAAGACCAGTCTCAGGATTTCTGCTACTCTTCGTCCGCCGATTGTCTTTTGTACCTTGTCCTCTCCTCGTACAAAAATAAGAAATTCCGAGGTCGTACCGTGAACCTCTCTTGTCCAGGTGTCCGCCATTGGTGTTAGTGTTCTGACGACCCCAACCGTCCGTACGTTCCTGTCAGTCGTTCTTGAAATTCTGTACTCCAAAATCCCATCCTTCCCATTGGGAAGTTGAAGAGAAAGAGTGGTAGTCGCATCTACTAGTCAAACACTCCCTGGTCTTCCTCGACAGACTTCTGTTAATACTGCCGTCTCTCAAACTTAGATGTGAACGGCCGTCAAGGTTTTACCGTTGGTCACTTTTCGCTGTCGAAGACCGTTAGGTCGGTTCGACGACACGTTGAGTCACTTTTGTTCTGTACTCTCTCCCCATGTAATGGATGAGTTAAGTTACAACCTACACTCACCATATCGGAATCGTGTCGTGGACTCTGTACTGTGCACGAGTCATTTCACGTCGCAATAGTAGTAATGTTAACGAAAATGATAATGATTAAAACCGAATGAAATAATTTGATAAAGGAAGAGACCTTCATGAAATGATGGAAGTCATAGGTTGTGAGTTGAAAAAAAGATAAACTACTTAAGTAAATAGACAGAAAAATTTTGGTAAATAATTCGTGACGGAAGGAGAAAAATCTTGCTACAAACGTCTATAGAATCCTGTAGACGAATATATGTCTTCGGTGAACTTCGGTCTTTGTCTTATTTATAAATGCAAAGTTTCTTGGTTAAATAGAATACTAATCAAGGTAATGACGGTTAGTATGTGTGTGTGTGTGTGTGTGTATCCTTTCGAAAACTGAAGAATTAGAGAAAATTGCGTGTTGTGTATTGACTAAACTTTATGTACCCCGAGGTAGGGCTCCTCGCCACCGACGCGTCGTGTCCTCCCGGACCTCCTCGATAGGGTGCAACTTCCAGTCCTTGCCACCGCCATTCCTCTATGGGGAGTAGGTTCCATTCCTCGTCACCGACACGAAACGACCTCGTCGTCACTTCTCTATGGGGTGCGGGTTGCATGCTCTTTGGGTTCATTCTACCATTCACAACGTTCTCCCGTAGTCTCCCGTCTGTGTGACTTTGGTATGAGTGTCTTTTGATCACTTAGATTAGTGTGATCCTGGTGTCGGAACAGATTGAGTTACTTTGGTTCGGTACAGACGTCCCGTTGGGTTCTGCCCGTCCAGTACCACCTCTCCAGACTGTCTTACACCAGGTGACCTCTTCCCTTACCGTTTGGTGAAGTCATAAGAACGGAACTCTTGGGATACTTGTCAAACTTTTCCGTTTTACTATCCTATGACTTTCTCCTTGAGGGGTCCAGTCATCCACGGGTTATACGATGATCTCTAGTCACGTCTTTATTGAGGTCTTTCTTACTTCCCTACCTCGGTTTCGTTTTTGTTATGGGTCAACACCTACACTGACCACTGTCTTCGTTCTAGGCTACGACATTTGTCGTTATGACGTGTCCTTGGACCTTACAGTCCAGGTACTTAGTTCCGTTTAACCTCACCAGTTTGTTCTCTACCGTTCCCACTTGCAACTGTAAAATCCTTAGTCGCTTGATTTTACCTGACCTTACCCACTTAAATTGAGTCTACTGGTAATGTAGATGATGACACCCGTCCTTAGGGAGTCTTCTTTACCTCATCGGTAGTACCAGTTGATTTCTCAAACTTTACGTCATGAACCTACGTTAGAGTTTTTACTGTCTTACTAGAGACAAGCAGAGGTTCCGTTTGCTAAGTTATAGTGTCAATAGGTTCAGATACGGTGTTGATCATTGTGACTTCTTTGACTTCAACTTGCCAAAATACTTCAGGATGTTCTAGAAAATCTTGATTGTAGTGGTTTTCTACAGGAAAAGTAATATCCCCTGACCTTACGTTTTCATCCTTCAGTTCTTTGTGGACCTCATTGTCCTTATAAACCGGAACCTTACACCTTACTTCGTCCCGTTTCTGATTATCTCAAAACGGTTCTTTTACGTGACCAGTATCGTTTGTGGGAGAAGGTTGTTGTGTTCTCTTCTGAGATGTGTACCTGTAGTGGTCTACCAGTTGTGGCTTTAGTCTGACTAATATAAGAAACGTCGGTTTCTACCTCTTCGAGATATGTCAGTTGTTTTTGTTCTGGCCCTCGACTGACACCGAGTCTAGTACTTGAGGAATAA